>NW_019104509.1:1564884-1621727 GCF_001995035.1 Momordica charantia
TATATATATAGGCAATTCAGATACATCCTCACCAGTAAAAAAAAACGCAAGTCATCGTCATCAGTTATTTCCATCACACAAACTTTGGTTTTAAATTAAAATGATACACGTGTCTAATTATAATATCAAACTGTAAGGGGTTAATGTTACTCAATCCATACACGTGACCTAGAAATTTTCTGTACGTGATTGTACTATCCACTGTCAATCCTCTCGTACGACCGCCGACATAATCTTTTTCACTATCATTCCATTCTCCACCGAATGTTATGAAAACATGAGGCATCCTGCAAATAGATAAAACTAAGGGAGATAGGAAAATCGATCATTCAAAAATAAAATATTAAAAATTAAGAAAATAAAAAAAATAATAAATGTCTCGGATGAATCTTGGACCAGTCTTGGTCCGAGACATGTCCCGGACAAATCTCGAAGCAAGACTGGTCCAAGACATGTCCTGAACTAAATATGCTTCGAGATTAGTCCAGGACATGTCTCGAACCAAGACAGGTCCGAGATATATCCGAGACAATCCCGATACGTGATGCACCGGGATTGTTTACATTCAATCCCGGACCAGGTATAGATCCGGGATTGAAGTAATTACAACAATCTGATTTTTTTTTCTTGTCAACAACCAAATCTAGTAGTTGAACCCATTAATGAGAAAATATTTCAATAAAGTTCAACAATTATAGAGTACAAAAGTTTGTGTAAAGGTAACATACCTCAAGTGAAATTGTGGGGACAATGATTTTGGATAATGTGGGGACAAAGAAAGATCAAACACGTTGATGCTTTGAGCAGATTTTAAAAACGTGATCTGAGAGTTATACATAATCTAAAATATTAACAAGTTTAAACATATGTAAAATATGGATTTACAGTTTGGTGAAATGGTTAGGTGGAAATCATAAATGCACATTTATTAACAATGAGGGTAAATTGGTCTTTTCCCATGAATAAAATATTTAAGGGATCATAAATAAGAGGTGGACGGGTTTTTTTGAAAATGGGGTCATTTATCCAGTTTCAATTATTGAAGGGGTCACAAATTCAAATTTCCCTCAAATCTTCATCATCACGTGTTATTTTAACTCAACCAAATTCTTTTTCTAAAATTATATAATGTATCAACCCAAACTCATCGTATTTTCAATTTTTCTTTGACAGGGAGGTCGAATAATGTCAAAGTCACTAAATGGACAAGTCACCCTATATTTAAAATGATCTATGTAATGTATTATTTTACTACTAGATTATAGATTGGTCATATTTTTACCTAGAGATTTTCTCTAGTATCAATCAATCATATGGTTCAATATCCAAGTATGAGGGGAAAAGAAACAAAAAATATAAGTGGTTAGCAATTCGATCGAATATATTATCGTCATATCGCAAAGGTTTCCGATCATATCAATCTATCTTTACTAAATACTAAAGTAGGAGGAAATGGAATAAAAACGAAAAGTAGTTCGCGATTCGATTGAATACATTATTGTTATGTTATTATAGTAGCTAGATCTATGAATCAATAGGAAATAAGACGTTAATTAACATAGGGATTCCTTTGAGTTCAATAAATACTAAATATATAATAGCATCAGAAATCCATATCCCCTTTTGCAAGTGGATGGCCACATTGAAACCTCATTTCCTTTTTCCTAATTTTATAAATGCAAAGCTTAAGATTCTCTAGAAAACAAACAATCAAACCAAACCACACTTTTCCTCAACATTWAAAAAAAAACAAAAAAAAAACACTGATTTCTTTGAGAAATTTGCAAAAATTGAAACCAAATGGATTTGACCAAAACTTCTCAATCTAGCTTTCATTCCTTCAAAAATTCTTGTGGAGTCCTTGAGAGGCAGCAGAAGAAGCACAGTCCATTGTCTGAAACCCTATTCTCTCCTTCTGCAAGTCATAAACAACCTCCATGTTTTGCTGTTGGAAGCTCCCAAAAATGCCTGCCGGCCCGTCGTCGTCCCCATTCCCGTCTCCGTCCCCGCCCCCGCCATCCATGCTTTGGAAAAGCAAGCATTTCACCACAGTGGAGTTGGTAGGAGCAGCCATGGCATAGAAATTGTTCCCTTGGGGCAGAACCACACTCACGTTGTTCAAAAAATGGAATGTTATAGAAGGCAGAAGATTGGAACAATAATCATCCATAGAAGAAGAAAAATTAGTGTTGTTTTTACAAGGGATTTTGTAACAAAGATCAAACCCAGTATTGATTTCTACTTGTTTAGCTCTAGGATACGTCACAACCGACTCGAGATTAGAGATAAGTTGTGAATACAATGGTTCTGGCAAGTGAGTATATGTTGTACCAGAATCAATCAACATTCCCCCATTCCCCTTTGTGTCAATTTCCCTCAACTTCAAAGAAACCCCAAATCTAGAATTATTATTGCCAATACCATCCCCAATGGTAACTGACTCAAGACCAATGTAGTAGTAGTTAGGGTAAAGAGGACTTTTCAACAAAGGGGTGAATTGCAAGCTATGATCTTTGGAAGAAATGGCAAGGCTCCCAAGGATCAAAGGGCTTGAGAAATTAGGGTTATTTGAGAACTTAAAGGGCAAGAAGCAATGGGAGAAACCCTTATGGGAAAACCCTAATTGTGAAGGGAGAGAGAGCAATCCTCTCCCAAAGCCAGCAATTCCAATTGGCTCTCTATAAGTTGCACCAACACAACCAAAGCAAAACCTAGGGATTTGGGTAGTGGAATTTGGGGACACTCCATGCATCAAAATGACATCTTTTGTTAGGGTTCCAGTTACAACCCCACTTGCCCCATAAGTGTAGGCAAATGAAGGGCATGGCCTAGGGCAAGTGCCCTTCACAAGGGTAGCAAGGGAACAGCCTGCAATTGTGCATGGGTCAAAAGGGTTATCAGAGCTGTGGATATCCATGCAAAAGGAGCTGCCACAAGTATCCCTAATGGAGGTTGAAGAATGGGTTGGGGAAAAAGGAGCCAACTTTGGGCCAGAGACATTGTTTTGATACTCCTCACAATCTTGGCAATCAAAAGAGAGGTTCCCACAAGGAACCCATGTGAGGTCACTTCCAGTGTCCATATACACTTGAATCACTTGTGGGGGTGTCCCTAATGTGAGAGAAATTAGGTACCCATCCCTAATTTCCCTCAATGGCTCTATCACATTATCACTGCCAATTTCCTCCATTGGCTTGTTGATTGATGATGATGATCCTTTCCTTGAAAAGTAGCCCCTTTTGGGAGTGAGGAGGGAAGTTCTTGAATGAACAAGGCCAAGAACTAAAGAATCTGTGTTGGGGAAATTGTTTCTGTGAGGCCTTGCAGCTGTTTCTGAGACACTCAAAAGTAGAATTAGAAGAAGGAAAAAGGTCAAAACTTTAGATGAAATAGTGGTGGCTGATGATTTTGTTGTAGGCATATTGTTGGAGCTGTTTTCTTTGGAATCAATCAGGAGATATAATTAGCATTTGGCACTATGCATATTTATAGAAGGGGAATAGGAAGCTATGGGCTTCTTTGTTAGGAAAAATTATTGAATGTGGTTGCAGATTTGGAATCTGTACATGCTCCCTAATAATCATTGGATATAAATTCGAAATACGATTGTAATTTCTTTCAGAAGAAAGACGGGAAAACGAGACTATATGTGTGTTTACCATTTATATATCATATATCACTCAAAAAGTGTAGAGGTTCTTGGCTGTTTTTGTTGGGATTTTACCCAACTGTCAGTTAACTGTGGATAAGTTTGTAGATTGTATGTATTTTCCTTTCTGAATTGAACCATGAGAGAGAGAATTCTTTAATAGTTTACATTTTGATATTAAAAAAAGAAGAATAAAGGATCAATGTTGTTCTTGTTAAATATTATTTACTTTCATGCAAGTGTATAGGGATATATATATATATATATATATTATAGTATTGTTTGAGTTTTTTCTTTTATAAAAAATAATTTATTCAAAACAAGAGGAACAAAATAGTCCAAGGACAAGGCACAAGACGTCCCCTCGCAAAAGAACACTAAAAGAGAAGAGCTCTTCAATCCGATAGGATTTGAGAGAGGCTGTAAATTGTATGGTTTGGGTTAAGGACGACCAAGAAGTTCGGGCTACATTTTTTTGATGTTGCGGAAAGTCTAATTTACAAAACTTTCCTTTTCTTTCTGTATTGTTTTTTTTTTAATCTCTTTGACGAATTTAGTTTTTGGATGCAAAGGCGACGGGGGTGGAAAAACATTGGTTCAAGTCGTCCACTTCAAGACAGTACTCAAATCATTATGCTTTTATTTTCCTCGCCCAGCTAAATTATGTAATGAATGACWGGCAACAACGCTTTATTGAGTGTCTCTAAACTTGAGGGTGACGTACTGTTCTTGTCCAGAAACTCGTTGATGTTATTTATTAAAATTGTATACAAATTGTAAAATACTCCCAACTTTTTGGTTGGAGATATATGCAACATGTGGGGTGGAAGTTCGAACTCATGATCTTTTAGTCGGATAAAAAAATAATTATTTTAAAGGTAGGAAATGAGAAGATGATTTCTAAGTTTGGAGTACGTCCCACCAACTGATTCACTCTATTTTAGTACACTATCAAAAGTAAGTAAAATAATTTTCATGATACTTTAAACTAATTAAACTTTATCAGTTGACTGTTACTAGCTATCAAACTACCCAACAAATTAAACCCTATAAAAAGTTACATTATATATATATATATATAAATAAATAAATAGAAGCATGCGCATGCTTTCACATTTGGCTTCCTTTGTATTTCATAAAGGGAATAATTAATTTACAAGAAATGACAAGAAGAAAAGACATAATTAGAGGTATAAAACCCAATAAGGAAAAGGAATATTATTATGTGTATATGCATTTAATTTCCAAATCTCTACAAAGTGTAGAAAATTATGGTTGATGTTGATATATTTGGAAACCATTTTAACCAATTTCTCCATTGGGATATTAATTATTCTTGGCCATGTATATCTTTAAGTTTCAAGATTCTTTTTCTTAAACATGTGTATTCTTTTCTTTCTTTTTATAATTTAATGTTAGAGATAATAATTTCTTAAAAGTTTCTTTATATATATAAAATGATCCAACATGAATTTAGTTCAGCGTAAATATCATTTACTCTTTTTCTTGAGGTCAGCAGACCTTCCATACTCCAAAAAAAATCACGATCCTAAAATGCATGGTTGATATCAAAAACTTAAAAAAAAAAAAAAACCCCTCAAAACTTCGAGAAAATAGAAAAGTGGGTAAACATTCAAACGAATTTCTATTATATAAACTCCCATCTCTCTCTAGAATCATAATATTGTGTGGAGAAGCACTACTACTTGTTGTAACATAATTTAATGCACATTACTAAGTTGATGATTTAAGGAAGATTCCCTTTGAGAAGCTATGATTAGTGAGAAAGTGACCCAAAAATAAATAAATAAATAAATAAATAAAATAAAAGAAAGTGAAGATGATCTCATGGCCACCCATTATTCTTTTATTACTACATTCTCATGAGAAAAGTTGCATAGAAAAATTTTCAATGTTTAATTCTTAATGTTGTACTTTAGTTTCATAATCATTTCAAACTCCATTATTAACTTCTTCATATTAATTTAAAATATTGTTTTTTTTTTTTTGCTTGTAATGGGATAAATATATTTGCACAAAGTACAATAATTTTGTGGGTACTTTCATCTAATAATAAAAAAAAAAAAGTTGACCACGGTGTATTTTCGACTTTGTTTCATTTTTAATTTTTAATTTTGAAGCATTTATTTTGGTCTGTACTTTTAAGAAGGGACCATTTTTGTTTCTCTAATCATAATTTTAAATTGGTTAAGTACAATGATTAAAATGGACGTTTTAGGAGTATAATAACACCGAGATGAGCCAAAATTAAAAATATAAGAACGAAAATAAATATTTTGATAATACAAGAACCAAAATAAGCTAAAATTACATTAGTACATCGACTAAAATAGAATTTAAATATGGAATTAAACACAAATAAATTTGGTTTGATTCTCACCATTCATCACAAATAAACTAACTAAATAATTTATTAGAATTTATATGATCAAATAATGATGAAATTACTTTTTACCAATGCATTTTCAAACATTACAAAAATTTCAGAACCTCTAAGTTACAATTTACAAAATTATTTGAATATTTTTTTTAAAATTATTTGAAAATTGAGTTCTCAATATCTAATCCTATATATATAAATAGTGCTGGTAGGAAGAGTCTTTGCAATCAAGTGAAAGATATTCTCTCTTTTGTCTTCACCTTTCTTTTTCTATACTATTTTAAAATGAATTCTTTTACCTCTATTTTATATTAAACTCTTTAATTCTTTCTTAATTATTAAAATTATTTTTTTAAGTGATTAATGTTGGATCTAATTTGGGCATGTTGTGTCATCTCCACGTAATTGAATATGCAATTCTGAGGTTTTCCAAATGGAAAACCACTAATCCCAATTAGTAATCTTAATTAATTTAATTAGTGCATTTCAAGAAGAGATATCAACAGAAGCTATAATGGGCCAAGAAAGAAACATGTACTTTCTATCCATTCTTTTATGACATAAGAAACCCTTTTAGTTTGCTTAATTAATATCATATTAGATTAAAAAAATGTTGTTTATGTACTTAACTTGAGTTGTTTTCTCTTTGGCTTAGTTAATTAAACGTTAAAATACTAGTTTGAATTTTGGTTCATTTTAGTCTTTGTATTTTCAAAATGTACATTTTGGTCCCTCTATTTTTAAAATGTGACCATTTTGGTCATTTAATTTTATTCTTAATCTCATTTTTTTATATCACAATTTCAACACGACACTAAAAATATATTTCTTCAAATGTAGACATTACTTTATACTAAAGAGTTTAAGAAATGTGTCAAAATTTTGCGAAGAGGGACTAAAATGGTCACTTTTAAAAAGTATAAGGACCAAAATGAACATTTTTCAAAGTACAGGGACTAAAATGAACAAAAGTTTCAAGTATAGGGACCAAAATAAATGTTTTCAAAGTACAATGACTAAAATAAACCGAGACTGAAATACAGATACAAAAATAGTATTTTAATGTGTGACTTGCCCCTTTTGATTATTTTAGTTAGTACTAAAAACATAGAATGTTTGGCACTTTCACGTAGATATATGATGTTATCTATGTTAAATTTTAATACAACAAATTAAAGGTATGAGGTTTGAATATACGACTTCAAGGGAAGGAGTTAGATACCAATTAATGTTAAGCTATGCTCATGTTAGCTTAAACTCACTGAATTTATTTCATTTTTATGCATCTATGATCCTTTCTCTTTCCAACTCCAATTGATGGAGTTGAGATCGAGTGGTAATTGACATATATCTCAAGACTTGAACACAAGATTTCATGGTAGGTGATGTCATAAAGTCTAAAAAGGTAACAAATAAAGTTGACACACATTTTCCCCGATTCCAATGGATCCAGTTCAAAGCTCCACCTATGATATGGGTGATATGCTTTGGTTATATTGAGCTTCATCTTATATAAATCCTTTTTGAATTACCTCTAGTTTATTTTATCAGGTGCCTAGCTACATTCAAAGTCCAAAAACATGAACATGTTATTGGAAAAATGCATTATTTGATTTGATGCAATAATCTCATTGATAATATATTTTATTTGCCTTACAAATAACCTTCACAATTATTTAGTAAATCACATTTTACACAAAAATTGGTCTATACTTCACTCTTGTTCTTTACTCGAAACTTTAGATTGAAATGAAAGTTGTTGTAACCTTATGAATTTTATCATGTCACAAAAGGAAACCAACTTTTAAAGCAATAGTTACTAACTCTCCCCAACTTTATCCCCCTTCTTTGGGCACAAAGATTATAGAAATCCACGTAATGGCATCGATTCCATATATATATATATATATGTATCACCTCATCTGTTTCTCATCTTTGCCAAAAGCCTTTATAGACATACCATGAATGAGAGAAGAGAGCAAGTTATGAGATGTCTAGTTACTACACAATGAGTTGCTTCCAAGTCAAAGATTAGATTAAATGGTTTTATGTCCAAGATAGAAGCTTTGTAAACAGAACCCATATGATTCTTCAAGAGAATTTCCTCTAGATTGAGTTGATTGGGTGTTAGCCCTTTGATTGTTATGAGAATCTTTCAAAGAAAAACAGAAAACATCTCAACGATGGGTATGATTTCTGAAGATTTGAAACATCTCCAACATGTTTTTCTAAGATGATGAAGGGATATGACAAAGACGAGATCCGAAATCGTAAATGTAACTGAATACAAAAGAATTTAAAAAAAAAAAAACAACTATACAGAAAAAATGAATTGGTACACAAATCTGACAAGAGGAAAAAGACACTAAATGTCAACAAGTTTTCAAGTTATTTTGAACCATTTACAACACACTACCACATACCATCAAATTCCTTAATATCCTCAACCCATTTGTAGATGCTAAGAAACGGACCAAGAGTGTAAAGATAAAGAAATATGAAACCGAGGAATATGTTTCTCATCGCTTCGTCGCTATCGTCTTCATCAATCCCTTAATGATCTTCCCGAACCACATCAAGTTCATCATGCCTAGCACCGTTGGCACTCCAAATACCAAAAGATAGCCAATTACATGCATCTGAATTACCTGGCAGAACAAGACTATTCAGTGAGATAGCATCACCTTATATCAACTCGAGCAATTCCCGAAAGTTGGCATGAGATGAATGCATATCGTGACGTGACAGAGTTGAATGGGAAAATAAGAAAACTTGCCAAGTTGAGAGGGCATTCAAGGATAATTTAGCACAAGGGATGAAAACAGACTTCATACAATATTTGCTGTATTCAGACTCGAAAACCAGTAAATAGCATGAAACGAAGCAAGATTAAGCATATTCAAGTGCCAACTTTCGCTAAAACATATTCTACTACTATAAAATTGTGTAAAGTACCAAATAAGAAAATTGAAAGAAAGTACTACCTTTATTTTATATTAAGAAAGTTTAGGCTTTAATAACCAATTTGTTTTTCGTTTTCTATTTTTAAAAATTTAGCTTATAAATACTACTTTCACCCATGTGTTTCTATGCTTTGTTATCTTTTATTAAGAAAGATTATCCAAATCTATGCCAAATTTCAAAATAAAAAAAAATGTAGTTTTTAAAGGCTTATTTTAGAATTCAAATGTGTTGAAGGATGAAATACATACAAAAAGAACTGGGAGGAGATAGGCAAGAGTTTTCTAAAACAGAAAACTAGTGTTATCAAACGGGGCGTTAACAACTTCTATGAACAAAGTAATAAGCACTGATAAATTCCAATAGACTAGTGTAAACTTGATGCAAATGCATAATTTGATCTTAAAATACCTGATCATAGTGCAGGAAAACATGAAAGAATGTGTAACCAAAGAGCAATATGCGAGCAACCTGTTCAAAACATCCATCAGCAAAATCAAATATAAGAAAATCCAATCATAATAGAAGACTTAAGATACAGTGTGGTAGTTCACGTGCAAATTGCTATGTTAAATCTAGGGGTGAACAAATAAATCCAAAAACCGTCGGTGTAGACCCACATTCGATCGGTGCCTCCTTTTTCTTTCTCCCACTTTCCTCTCTCTTTATCTTTGCCTTTCATCCCTCTCCATTTCTTTCGTTCTTTCTTTTTTATTTTTTATTTTTTTTTCTCCCTCCCTCATTTATTCTTCCATTTTTCTTTCTCCATTTTCCCTCTCTTCTCAATCTCTCTCATCTCAAGCTTTGTTGCGTGGCATCTCTTCCTCCAACGCTCACCACAAACCGACCACTGTCCGATAGACAGTTGGACGGTACAAAGCTTCAAATATTTAAGTTTCTGACCGACCAAAGTCAAATGTCAAAATTGACACCGACCAACCGATGTTCACCCCTAGTTAAATCCAATTTGTTAGGATCTTTTAACACGCATTTAAGCAATAGACGGTCGTGCTTGTACCATTTTTTAAGAAATATTTCCTCTCACTCTCTCTCTCTTTCTATTCTTGAATGGGGAACGGGATGGGCTTCAGACCATAACTCACCAGCCATGCAAAAAATATTACAATCCCATTAATCAGATATGCACAGGACTTCTTCATACCAGCTGTATCAAGATACCTTCACAAAATATGAAAGCATTAAGAGGCAGAACTTGTAATATCAAAAATCTAAACCATAAATGAAAGCAGCTTACCATCTCATATTAATCTCTGGAGTTGTAATCTCTGAAATGAGAACCATGTATGTATAGAGTTGCCCTTCTCCAGAAAAAACAGAATATGCTACTGCTAATCCAGAGAGAGAGTGGTGGACAACCTATTATCAAAGTTTCCAAATTACACACTACTCTAAAACAAGACAAACGACTTGAAGGTCTATAAACAGAGAAGGTACTTACATACTCCATCCCACCTAAAGAAGGATACAGCCAAATAATCAATCCAAGATCTGCCAAGAAGTATCCAACTGAGATCTGGAAAAGACTTGGACAAAGTAAATAATTAAAATTTTGGTTAAAATTTAAGAAAAATGCAAGACAAACAGAATAGAGGCTAAAATGCCTAAAAGGGTCTGCCGAGAAATCCCAGAGGGCTCAGAAGGTCTATCTTAAACATTATCCTCATACCAAAAACAGAAAACCAAAAATGGCTTTCCAGTTTGAAGTCAACTGATTCATGTTCACAAAAGGATATTCCTAGCAGGAGGACTTATAAAGAAGGCCAATCCACGCATGATAATCTTGGGTTAAAAAAATGAACGTGAATGTAAATAAGTGAGAGAACCTTGAAGGTCCATGGTTTTGAACTTTTGAGAAGATTAAATTAGGACATGTAGTTGAAGTCCGTGGTTGGACAAGGGGACAAAATTAGATTCTGGGAGGACACTTGGCTAGATGATACTCCTCCCAGAACAATAAAGATGAAGCTCCTCCCATTTTTCCCAAGACTTTAAGCTCCAGTGGTGACTGCATTCAAAATGGTAAAGTAATGCTCCATGAAGGCCTTAGCCCTGATTTAATAACCATTTCATTTTCTATTTTCTATTTTCTATTTTTAAAAATTAAGCTTAGAAACACTACTTATACCAATGTGTTTCTTTATTTTGTTATCACTTTTAAAAACGTTGTCAAAATCTAAGCCAAATTGTGAAAACTAAAAAAAAGTAATTTTTAAGAACTTGTTTTTGGTTTTGGATTTTGGCTAAAATTCAAATGTTTTATTTTCTACCTAATATTATTTTTTTTTAAAAGATACGCATTTCTCATTGATTAATAAAAAGGAACAAATTGTTCAAAGGATACAAACTCCTGAAGGAGCGAAGAAAGCTAAAAGATAAAAAGGACAAAAGCAAAAGCGAAACAATACAATCTAGCTTAAACAACTATAACAGAAAAATAAAAGCCTCCCAATTTGCATGCATCATAACAGAGTCATTTGAAAAAGGATTGGAAAGAGCATATCATAAGGAAATGGTGAGAAATCAAGCATAATTTGTAAAAATAAAAACAAAAAACGAAATGGTTATCAAATGGACATTAAAGGTAGGTTGTAGCGTTTTCCAAAGGAAATTTTATGATGACAATCTTGAGGAGTGGTTGAGGGGTTGGAGATCTCCTCAAAGATTCGTATGGTTTCCCTCGCATTGAAGACTCTAGGATGTGAAACACAGGTTCCCTCGTTCAACTAATTATAAAATGGATAAGGTAGTTTTTAGTCAATTACTGTAACAACTTTTTTTATTAAACTAACAGTGTTGATGCAAAGACATAATTACGTCCTCGTTCCCATGGCCAACTGGAAGTCATGAATCATTGTTTTGTGGCCTATTTGCATTGCCTTGCTAATGCTATATTGAATTGTATGGGTGAACTGAATAGCATGAGCTGACTTTCGGTAATAACACCTCATTTTCAGTCACCTGGAGAACTAACACAGGTCCAGATTGTGCATGATCTGCCTCCACCTTCTTTACACTATGGCAACCCACCCTGTTCCATCGGTTGATGAGTTCGAGGTTACAAAGGATGACATTTTGGAATTTGGATGACTTAATACATGCCTGAAGACAGCTGCTAATGGTAAACGTAGAAAGTTGAATTTCGGCTTTCAGTTTCTGGAACATATGGCCTTGCCATCAGTTTTCGAGGGGCAAGAGCAAATATTCAGCCGAATGCTTCAGCTTAACTAAGTTTAAAGCTTCTCAATGGATTTATTCGGATTTCTCCCCTAGTCTCATTTGTTCTAATTTCTAAACTGAAGTTCTAACTGGGACGCCTTTATTTTTCCTTTCTAATTTCCTTGTTATTACTTTTTGCTTTGGTTCATTTTTTTTTAACATTCTCTCAGAGTTTGTTTTTTCTTTTCCATTTATCAATAAAAAGTTGATTTCTTGTTAAAAAAACAAGAAGTTGGCCACACAACATTTTGCCACTTTTCCTTATTGTTCACCGTTAACATGTTGCTTATCAACTTTAATTACCTAAAACAATGTGGAAGTATTGGAGATAGTTATTGATAGGCATTCCAAACTACCTGTGTTGTTAGGCTAACAACTGCTGATAAATAATTATTTAGTTAGTTAGCTACACGGCTACACCATAAGTTATTAGTTCTGTTATGGGTGGTTAAAATGGTCGGGGCATAACTACTGGATATTAAGAGAAATAGAATAGGCAATAAGAAATTTCAAAAGGCATCTGGCAATTGGCATTCATATAACATTAGCTAAAAGAAAGCTTACCCCCAATATGAAAGTAGACAACGTTGAACTTTGAAAGGTAACAAGGCCAGCGTGACGCTGGTCAGAGAAGAGATCTGACCAGAAAACGAAGTACAATGACATAATTGAGATATAGATTGCATGAATAGTGGACATGCCGCTGTCAATTTTAGTTTGAATATCAGTAATGGTCAGTGGTCACAACAGTCCACTAAATAGATTATGGACACAATGGACAATGGAAGATGTGCTCACCGGTTATTCCACTCAACTCGTTGGATTTTTGTGAGACCCAAATAACTCTTGAAGTAAAAACTGCTAACTAATTGAGTAAGATCATAGACCTGCAGGAGGAAACATAAGAGATTGGAAAGAGCAAATGGTAATGGAAGAGAAGCATAAAATATGGGCGGCATTGTTTCCCTTCTATTATCCAGAATGAGGTGAAATATGCTACATACCAATTTACAAGCAAATATGCCTCCGAGGATAGAGGTGTATGGAATATATCGATCTGCTAACAAGTAATTCTTTATCAAAGCATCAGCTTGACTTTGGTAAGATTTAATAGCCATTACAGTCTTCAAAGACATTGTCATCGTTTGTTTGACTACATAACATTCAGCAGAACATTGCACCTTAGATTGAGTTAACTATTTGCTCCTTCGGTCCATTTTGTTTTCCCTTCTTGAACAAATACAAATAAGTTAGTAAGAAAGAAATATAAAGGATAGTGATAAAACATCTGTGCATCATTAGTGATCAGATCCCATAAGCAACAATTAATCTCACGAAAGAGTTTGGACTCAAGACACCAAGAAGAAGGCAATAACATAAAAACGTCCAAAATCTAGTCCATTCATCAGTCCTTACTCCATCTCAGAGCTCTTGAGGCATCTGTTCAGTGTTCACACAACTCTTTGTTTACGATGCAACCACCAGCCAGAAAGCATTTCAAGGAAACAGCTACTTGTATCTTTAAGCAAGCACCAAACGAAAATATAACTTGGTCTCTTCCCAAAAAATCAACAAAACATTTTAAAAAAAAAAAGCTTACTAATGACATTCAAGCAAGGAAGACTGCCTACAGTCTACATGATAAAAGACGAAAAGGTTTATAATAATTAGAAAATGAAAAACATTCGGCCATGGGGACAGACTAGCCATCTAAAAAGATCAATAAAAATGGGCTCAGTTCCAATCGTGACCAGATGGACAATTTTAAGAAACAGCGCATCCCCATTTCTTCTTTTCATACATTTTCTCCAAAGCAGTAACTGCCACTGTATTTCAAGTAATCAACTTTCATTATCATTCAATAGATCTACGCTAATTCCCTCAGAACACAACGAACAAAATCTCCGGGTTTAAACACATGCAAAGACTTAAACAGACATCAAACACACCCAAAAATCAATAACTGCAAAAAAGAAAAGAAATGCACAATCCAAAAACAAAAGAAGACTGTCCAAAGGAGAAATGACGCTCACTTATTGGATGAAAACAAACTACAAGAGGGTTCAAAAACGCTAGAATCAGGTTAGTTAAAAGATCGAGAGGTGGGACTTACAGCAAGCATACAAAAATTTCACAAGGACTCAGAAGGATCCCATCAAAATGAAGGATGAAAATGCAGATGGGTGACCCAGAAAAGGGGAAGAAAAGAGTCAAATCACCCCCAGAAAAGCGGGGAGGGGCGGAAATAAAAAGACAGAACAGAAGCCACGCAATACCTCATAAATGAAAACCCCAGATCAGGAGGCAGATGCAGAGAAGGGGTTTTCCAGGATTAAACAATGGGAAGAAAGAAAATATGATAATCTGGAAAGGAAATGTGCAACAACCGACCGGTACAAAAGAACCGTGAGGTTCAATCAATGTGAAGCGTTAGGAATCTCCAACCACAACAATCAATCTAAAAGAGGGAATCAGGAGAAGATGAAGAGAAAACAAGAAATTGGGGGCGTATGGGGAATTGGGTATTGCGTTAAACAAGTGGGTTTGCTGATGAGCAATGGATTTGAGTGTCCAGAGATGCGATCGTGGAACCCTTGTGGATTGAATTGCATTTTTATCCAACCCTTGCAGTTGGGAACCGTAGGAATATGATAATTTCGCGCCTTGGCCGATGATTTTTTAGCGCTCTTTCATTAATTACTTCGATTTGCTTTGTGAATTTATGTATAAAAATCGAGTCTTTTTAAGTATTAGTCGGTGGTAGGATTAACAAAATATTAAATCATACTATACTGCACTCTTAGTTGTGTTCCACCATACCAATGAAGGAATCTTTCATCATTTTTTTTCCCTTCTTTTATCTCTATAACGTGACTCTTGACATTTGGCTTTTATGTCTTTTCTACCGTTACCCCTATTTTATAAAATTAGTACTAAAAAAATAATTTTATTTTTGATATCTAAATATTTAAATAATTTTACTTTTTTTTTTATAAAACATGTTGGGACGAGGGTTTGAACTCATGATCAGTTGGTCAGAGATAAGTGTCTTAACCATTTAAGCTATGTTCGGTTTGACTTTAAATAATTTTATTTCATATAAAAAGTTATTTTAATTGTATTATTAAGATTTAAATAATCATCTGGTCTCTACTTTGATTTTAGGTTATTTTTGTCCATCTACCTTTAAAACAATTTTTATTTACGTATTCTCAATTTTTGTTCATTTTAGTTATATACTTTCAAAATATCAGTCTTAATCTACTTAAAATGACTATTTTAGTCTCTTCATATAATAGTTTTAGTATAACCTTTCACCCATTTAATTTCTTGAAAGTACTCATGAGTCTGTATTTAAGAATTTTTTTTTCTTCATATAAAAAATGTGTTAAAATTTTATAAAGAATGACTAAATTAATAGTATATAGATTAAAATGCTCTTCATATAATAGTTTTAGTATAACCTTTCACCCATTTAATTTCTTGAAAGTACTCATGAGTCTGTATTTAAGAATTTTTTTTTCTTCATATAAAAAATGTGTTAAAATTTTATAAAGAATGACTAAATTAATAGTATATAGATTAAAATGCTTTTAAATCAAGAAATAATCACGAGGTGACACATGAACCTCCTTTTTATTTTAAAAGAAAATACCTTTTTTATTAATTTATTTTCTATTTTTTTCGTTTGTCTTTTTGTATGATCATTGAGTAAAGGGTCATTCCATTGTTGCATGCTACAATAAAATAATCTAACATTTTCAACTCGTAATGATAAAAAAATTATTGAGTTATAATTCGAGTGTCCTTTTCACAAAGTTAGGCGGTGATTTTTTTAATAATTCATAAATTTTCCATAAATGTTCTTCAATACTTAGATAAAAAAAAACAAAAAATGTTCTTTTACAGTTGACTTTTGCAATTAAAGGCTTGAAAAAATACATTAAATAAACTTGCAAACTAACCGTTAGCAAGGATTCAAATCTTTCACTCCCATATATCCTTTTTTCAAAAAGAAAAGATATAATATTGATTTAGATTTTGGATAAAATATATATTATCTGTGTTTAATTTTATAGATCTAGATGACTGATCATGGTATAGTTTAAAAGTGATAGCTTTGAATAATAACTAATAAAGACTATCCACCTTAGTCGACAAAAATTTGAAGGTACAATAAACTCGTTGAAATATGACACCCCAAAGGGTTGGTATGTACAACCTCTATCCTATCTGAATATGAGTTTAGCCTTGCACTTGGGACTGTCGTCCATAGCACCATAGAGAGGACCTCCTTTAATTTATATGTACTTTCATTATATTTATTCTAGTGGTATTTTCAAATTTTGTTGTTTTAGTATTTGTCATATTCTCTTAACTTTATATGAAATTATATATATATATATATATATATATATATATATATACTATTTCAATCAATGATGTTAATTTTTCATTGTAGGGATGCACATTAGTTTAGAAGTGAAAAAATCAAAGTATATATAAGTGTGACAATATATCTTCGTGACATTTTTTTTTGGTAAAATCAAAAGTAAATTGATGGAAGTTAAACCTAAAGTAGATGATATCATATCATTGTAGAACTACAAAGAGAGATTTATTGTCATAACCATTTCAAAGACATTAGAAAGTTTATGAGTCGAAATAGAACAAACATAAAAGTTCGAGAAACTTGTTAGAACAATTTAAATTGCAATGATCAAATAGATACAGCTTTAAAAATTAGAGATGTTGGATATGAATTCTGGCTTGCCACGTGTCATGTTCGAAGAGGCGAGTTAAATCAACGAGCACGCAAAATATAAGGTTGACTCCAAAACACTCAGGTCGACAGTTAGAGTATGAGCTACGAGACCGACCCGACCAACGACAAAGTTCGTAACACGATCTCTTCTGAACCCGACAACACGCCGCGTTTTTAGGATGTGTCAGAGCTCTTGTCTAGCCCAGTTTCTATAAATAGAAACTCTTCCCTTAAATAGTATGCAATCCTAGATAAAATCCACGAGTTAGCTCGGATTAGAACTGACTTGCTCGTCGGAGTGTTAACTTTGTTTTGTAGTCTCAAGAGTGTTCTGGGGAGGTGTTGGATCGTTGGCCGTAGTTCGTCCCGTACCATCCGATCTACTATCCGCCCGAGATCAGCGATATCGAGCTCAAACAAGAGACTTATAAAAGTTTTTAAAAAGCACGTAATCTAAATAAATACAATTTTAAAAGTAAATACCAAACTTGTAATTTAACCAGAAAAAATAAAATAAAATAAAATAAATAAAAAGACACTTGCCACCACCTACTTCAAAATAATTACAAGAACCATCCTCTCATTCAAAACCATCTTCCAATCACAATCAAACCCACCCACTCAACCATAATGCTAAAGTTATTTTGGTTTACCTAAGTGCAATTTACACTTGATGTACATACATACATATTCATCTATCATAAATTCAAAGTTATTGATTTAATCTTGAGTTTGAGCATGTAAAAGGAAGAACTTTTCACTCTCAAAGAGATTTGATTTTAGTTCTCCACGAGTATGAATATGAATCATGTSATGCACATTCTTTTAATTTATATAGACGATAGTTGACTTTAATTTAATAAATATGTTATTAATATAGACATTTTTAAATAGAAAGTTAAAAACATAATTTCATAAAAAAAATTTACTCGTTTCATACATAAAAGTAAATAGGTGGTTCCTTAAATATTGATGGATCTCATTCATGATCGGATTATAAAGATTCTAACACCATATGTAATTTCAGAAGTAAGATATCGTACCTCTTTTGCTCAAATATCCGCCTCTATGTGATCGACAACCTAAAAAATGCAACTCAACCCATTTCAATCCAGGGTAATATGTAATCATATTTATTTTTTTTATAAATTTATTATTAATTTAAAATTTACTTACACTTCAAACTCATTTATATTTCTAACTAAAATTAATTTTAAATCTTAAGCAAAATTTGTATAGATGGGATTAGCTATTTAAAGTTTTTTTTCCCGTAAAGTCATATTTAAAAGATACATAAATCTATGTAATACTTGCCAACTTAGGTATGRTTCAATTGATTTATATATTTATCTAGGTCTCACTCCAACTAATGAGTTTTTTGATTGAAATTCGATAGAACTAAACCAAACTCAATCCAATTCTTGTGAATTGATTTATGTTGAATTTGTAATTTGACACTATTGTTTGGGTTTTAAAAATTCATAATTGGTCCAAAATATTACAAAATTTAATTCAATCCAACTATATTAGTGATATCTTAGCAATAATTGACCACTCCCACTCAGAGATTGTAAATTTGAAATACAAAAAAAAAAAACATGGATGAGTGCTCTGAAAATGTAGGTAAAAGAAAATGCTTTTTAGCCTCGAATATTGACTCTCCCTTAAACCCTCTTTGTTTAGGGTTTTATGGCGCATCGACGAAGAACTGAAATTACATGGAAAGGTTCTGTCGATCTTCATCTCGTCGGACCCTCGATCTTACTCTTTATCCGCGTTTGATTGAACACTGAAAGCCCCATAATCCTGAAAGTTGTCAAGGTACGCCAACGATTCTCTTCCGAAAAAATTTCAGAAATTTCTAGCTGTGCTTTAATGGGTTTGGTCCCGAAGCTCGAAATCGCGATTGACCCAGACAACTTGTTGAGATAGAAGTTGTGTTTACAGCTATTCTTTAACTTATTATATTGGTATTTGTTCGATTTTGGCGTTCGGTGTAATGTTCTGCGGTCTCTGTTCTTCCTCACCGTCTCGTTTCGGCCTCTTGCCATGCCAATTCTTCGATCGCACGAACGGGTATTGAAATTTTCTAAAATGATTGCGCAACTCAATCACTTGCTTCTCTTTGCGCCGGTTGTCTCTGAAAAAGTTGTTACTTATAACCCCTCTTTTGTTAGCTTCAAATCTCGATTCTTCTGCAATTGTGGGATTGATTTTCAACCCAAAGCGTCTCTCGTTGAATCAGTGCAATCACCCAATACAAGTGGCCGAGTGTCTCGGATTGCTAGGACAGAGGCTCAAGATGTGTTATTTGACTATCTGCATTGTACTAGGAGCCTCAGCTTTACCGATGCTGAACACATAAGCAAGAATTCGCCACATTTTCTTCAAAATTTGATCTTGAAACTTGATGGCGAAAAAGACGTAGCTCGGTCTCTCACCAAGTATCTTAGATACAACCCCATCAATGAATTTGAGCCATTCTTTGAAAGCTTGGGACTGCCCCCATCAGAGCTCCCCCTGTTCCTTCCAAGACACTTGATGTTTTTGAGTGATGACCATCTTATGCTTGAAAACTTTCATGTTTTATGCAATTACGGGATCCCGCGTAGCAAGATGGGTAAAATGTACAAGGAAGCAAAAGAGATATTTGATTATGATTATGGCCTTTTAGCCTCTAAACTTAGAGCTTATGAGAACTTAGGTCTTGGAAAGGGCACGGTTATTAAGCTTGTTAGTTGCTGCCCATCGCTTCTGAYCGGTCGTATCAGCATGGAGTTTTTCAAGGTTCTTGAGAAGCTAAGTAGATTAGGTATTGGAAAAGATTGGATTGGAGGATATATATCTTGTAGAAATACTTATAACTGGAATAGAATGCTTAACACAATGGATTTTCTAGCTAAAGTAGGTTATACCGAGATACAGATGCACAATTTGTTTGAATCAAATCCCTCATTGCTGCTTGAAGATTCTGGGAAGAAAGTGTACGTATTGTTTGGTCGTTTAGTCAAGTTGGGTCTTAAGATGGATGAAGCGTATTCGATGTTTATACAACATCCCGAAATTTTGTCAGGAAAGTTTGTTAAAAATATTCTTAGAGCAATAGATTTTCTCTTTGATGTTGGGTTGGGAACAGAGGATATTACAAGTATAGTATCTCACCACATTCTGCTACTGGGTTCGTGCACTCTGAAGGGTCCGAGAACCGTCTGTAAAGAACTAAAAGTCGGGAAAGAGAGTTTATGTYGGATCATAAGAGACGACCCGTCGAAGCTGTTCACATTGGCCTCCAAATCGAAGCTTAAAAGCAGCRAACAGGACTCTTGCCCAGATCCAACCAAACGCTTGGAGAAGACTACATTTCTGCTGAAGTTGGGGTACCTCGAGAACTCAGACGAGATGGCGAAAGCACTGAAACGGTTCCGGGGTCGTGGAGATCAACTACAGGAGAGATTCGATTGCCTGGTAAAAGCCGGGTTGGACTGTAATGTTGTGACAAACATAATCAGACAAGCTCCCATGGTTCTAAACCAGAGCAAAGATGTGATCCAAGAGAAGATTGATTGCTTAAGGAACTGTTTAGGGTACCCTTTGGATACAATAGTGGCATTCCCAGCTTATTTATGTTACAACATGGAGAGAATCAACACAAGATTCTCCATGTATAGGTGGTTGAGGGATAAGGGCTCTGCAAAGCCCAACTTATCATTGAGCAGTGTCTTAGTTTGTTCTGATGCAAGATTTGTTAAGTATTTTGTGGATGTTCATCCTGAAGGTCACACCATGTGGGAAATTTTTAAAAGACATCGTATCCATAATCATAATTGAGTCTTGCCATCTTAATTTTATTTTTCTATCTGTTTGACCACATAATTGCATTTTACTTTGGATTGTATTTCACTCCATGACATAAATTTAATGTAAAAACTTTTCATTTTTTCCAAATACAACATGAGTGGCATTTCTTATTTTGTTTTACATTACATTCAAGCTTGATTTGGATGATTTTTTTTTTTTGTAAAATTTTAAATCTTCTGCTATATTTAAAATCCAGGTTATTTTTATGCTTTTCGATTTATGTTTAACCTAAACATAGTTGAACGAGTAAGGCATGTATTGTAGACCAAATGGTGTGTATTCGAACCTTAACTCACACGTAATATTGTTGTATAAGAAACGTTTTTCTAAGAACTCTTATCTTTATTTGGCAATAAAATGTGGCTTACAGGCTAAATTAATAGATCAACTGTACGTTGAATGAATATATTGATCACTTTGTATAAAAAATTAATGCAATTTAACATATCAAATTAATATGAATCAACTTAGTTTAAACACTAGAGATATTAATTTTAAAATAAAATCACTAAAACGAAATTCTCTCTTATATCACAGCTTTATGTTCTCTAGAAATTAAAAAAAAAAAACAAAAAGAAAAAAAAAAGAATCATCTTAGATTCTTTGATAGAGAAACTAGCAACCCTCCTATGCATCTATCCATCGGATTCGTGTATTTTACGTCTTTGAAGTAAGAAGAGACATTGAATATGAGTTCTACAAAACATATATATATAGAGAATTTTTAAAATAAAAAATAAAAATTATCGAAAAAAGATTAACGATAGAATACCCTAAAAAAATTCTAAAATACCGTTTAAGAAAATTTAAAAATCAACAAAGAAAAAATCATCCAACAAAATTACAAAGCAATTTGATGCAAATTTAGTGGATAAAACATCTATTACTCTTACTATTTTACTATTTTAAATGTCAATGGTTCGATCTACCAAGCCTCTCCCATTTTCAGGTTAAAACACATCAGTTTCCACAACATTACAAACTGAAAGCATTTGCTAGCTCCAAAGAAAAAATGGAGACATATTTTTGCCTTCCTAGTTAACTCATTATACAAAGAGCAAACCTTCCAATGCCCTTAAGAACAGAACAAGATTCCATTTCATTTCTCAAACAACAAGGCTTGAAACTTTCAGCTTATTGTATGTAAAATACATGATATGCTTTTACTATTTCCTTACCTTGTTGGGGTTSGCAGCATCCTTCAATGTCGTTGATGACGATGATGGAGACAACCCAGATTGGTTGAGCTTGGCTGCCTTGTCTTTATCAAATGCCTTTTGAACATCCATTTTGAGCTCCTTGAAACGCTTCCGCTTAATCCGCTGCTCCTCGGACGTGCCCTTCTCGAGGTAAAATAGATCAGGAAGGTCATCCTCCATGAACTTATCCAGTGCTTCTGAGCAGTTTGGAAAGTAGCGTCTACCCATTTCCACTGCAACCAAGAAAGTTACTTCACATGAGACTCGCAGCTACAACTTTTAATCAGATCAGATTTAGTACAGCAACAGTTCACATTTTTCAGATAACTATAAAAATCCATCAATGAAACTCTGTACAAAGAAGGAAAGACTTTTGTAATAACTAGCAATGATGATATCTTTAGCGTCCTAGTTATCAGGTTGCCTTAAATGTGGCCTCTTGCAAAGTTTAACTTCTTGATTTGGGCGTCTATTTGTAAGGACTTTTTGTAATAATCCTCTTAGCCTTATTCTTTTGGGTCGTAGCCGTTTCTCATGACCTCGTCTCGTTAAATCTTTAGTTATTGTTCTAGCTCCCTTCTCTGGCTGTGGTTTTTTAAGTCCTTTTTGTATTCTCAAAAGAAAAAGTTCACAAAAAGGGTGAGTAGCTATAACCTGTTTTCATAAGGGCCCTCATTCTGGAAAGAAATCTTTTGTTCTGCATAATTGGTGTTTCATTTAAATCAACCTCCCTCAGATTCTTATTTGAACCTTTGGGAATAGAAATACCAGGGAACTCAGAAGTTGTGTCGGCATTTGCGATGTCCATGGCGAGCCTGGCCTCCGATGGGAAGAGTAATCGTGCAAACGCTACTGCATTAGTACATAACAAATGATTCCAAATGAGTACATGATATCACTTTGGAGGTCCATCACAATTCGTCAAAATAATATGCAATRCTTCAAGGGGAAAAAATATATGCTATGTAGAAAATTACCTCTGTTTTCGAGGTAAAGCAACTTCATGTGCAGATCATCAGCCATAGTAAGAGAAAGAATGGATGAATCTGAAGTTGGTGGATTTCTCCACATTTCTCTCTCTAACATGTCGATGCACAAGCGGTCTCTGTTTGCTTCCTGCCCCTTTTCGGTTACAGCATGATAATCCTTTGGCCTTGTTAACCTCCTACAGATATTTGCAGCAGTCCGACCATCCAAGGTCAAATCAAATGCCGAAGCTCCCTTGTCAAGAAGGGATATTATCACCAACGGATCCTTACGCATTGCAGCAACATGAAGGACGGTGTAACCACGAGAATTTCGGAGGTTAACATCAACCATACTCAGATTAAGAACCTCGGTCACAGTCTTAGGATCACAATACGCTGCAGCATAATGCAGGGCATTGGCCTCATCTAGTGTTACATCTGATTCAGATAGAAGAAGTTTCATGAGTTCAACATCATCCGAGTCTAATGCCAGGCATATTCTTTTGATTCTCTTTTCACGAGGACTGTCGGGTACAAGGTTATGCTCATCATCGCCCTGAGACTTGAGCCGAACCAATTTAATTCTTTCAGCAACCTCATAGGGAAGTCCTTTCTCGAGAGAAACACAATTGAGATCAGAACGAGCTATTCTTTTAATGCATTCAGTGACAAGAAGATTCAATTGGCAGTGGAAAGCTCCCACTAGGATTTGGATGACATTTTCCACTAAAGCCTTCGCAACATAGTTAAGCAGATGTCGCTGCACGYGTGTAGAGTATTAGATAACAGTATTTTTCCTTTTACGACATTAATATAAACGGAATGGAGTTTGATAACACTGGAAAAAAAGTCAAATGAATTTTCAGCTGATATGGTGAAAAAAAATGCAGGACTGAAACCAGTAGCCAATAGACCAAGTAAAATCTGAATGCATAAAAATGAAATTAGGTTTGAAAGCACCACCAATTTGAGAACAGAAAGATGTTATCAAATCCTGCTCCCATCCAGTCCATCCAATTCTTAAAGTAAAACAATTTATCTAGTGATGCATTAACTAAACCAATGTTAATAACATTCACAATATTAGATGGTTCATATATAATTTATACTCCAGCAGTCGAATAGAAATGGCAGTAGTTTAAGCCTGAAGCCCCAGGCCAAAAGAGATTACATAAATACCATCCAATTCGTCAAAAGCATACCTAAACTATAGTTGTTGAAAGTAGGGAAGAGAGATAAGTCGACAATAAGAGAAAATCTATGAAACCATTGTACAACTCTCCTCGTCATTGAAGATTTTATTGTTCCTTTTAAGCCACAAGACCAAGTTAGAGCTACAAAATAAAGAGAAATAAGAAACTATCATGGAACTTCTCCTTTTTGTTGAAGATTTAATTGTTCCTTTCAAGCCACTAGCTCCAGAAGAAAGTTCTAGTGAATTGAAGCTACAGGATTTTCTTTCCTCTTTTAGCTTTAAAACCTTATGATCATGAGGAGCAATACTCACAGTCACATAATCAATGCAAGTTGAAATAATATACTAAGGCATCAGTTTATAAATCCATCCAACCAACAACAGTTAAGTACTAAATGTAGCATTGCATCCACATAAATTTGAATACCAATTCACCCGAATATCAATATGAAGAACTATCAGCTGAAACAGAGTACACTTTACTAAGAGTAGTAAAACGCTATATCAGCATCTATTGATTACTGACCTGAAACAAAGAAACAAGCTCGGGTATTTGAAATATGGAAGATGCATAAGTCAATTGCACTGCAAAATCAATGGCAGGTCCACAAGCATCATGGGCACATGAACTGTCAACACAAGTTGACACATCTGCAGGAGATGGCTTCAGCTTTCCAGTATACAAGTAACTCAACAATATTAAGAAGGCTTCATATCCAATCTTGCCGTGAGGGATCAACTCATCCATATTATACTTCGGTTTACCATCTTTTATAGACGACGAATTTTCATCTTTTCGAAAAAGGTCGTGGAAAAACCTACTCCTAGCAGCCAAAATACATCGGTGAATACCAACTGAGACACCCTCAACTACAATATCAGCATCAGTATAATCAGCACCATCATCAACCAAAAGCCGAGCCAAATTAGAGCTAAGCTTGTTTAAGCTGATCACTTCAAGACTAGGCACTGGTTCAGAGGAGGCAGGAGAGGTGGACACGTTACAACTCTGAGACCCATTTGTATGTGAAGATGAAGTGAAGCTCAAAGATGATGATGGTTCATACGAATCAGCCATCAAACCAGATGGGAAAAATAGAACACCTGAGCTCTAAGCCTCCAACAAGTCAATTCTCATTGACTCCGAATTCTGAGACAATTTCAGGAAAGGAGAAAAAACCTAAAAGGAGTTTCTAATTCTAGAAAGAGATAGAACGAGATCATGCTAAATCGAACTGATTTGACAAGACTTAATTTGAGAAACAAACGAACCAGGATGCTAACAGCAACATGATGTGTAGTATATAACTTCAAAACAGGTCAACCACGAACTGATCATAAAAGTATTCATTCAAACTACATGAACAGAGAATTCCTCTCTACAAAGTTTCTCATTCAAGTAATTCAGATTTTTAAAAAATCTCTTAACTGGGTGCAGACAAAATTCCAAATTACAATGAATTCAGCATCGAACTGAGCTTAAAATTTCCAATTCCAAAGAAATGCGTCAAAGAGGAAATAAAGCAGGTCCATGGAATCTTTAGGCACACAACAAATTCCCACTTCCAAAAAGGAATAAAAAAACACAGCAAGCAAGACCCAGAAACCACAAAATATACAGAGAAGAGAATTTGCCGAAATGAACTCAAATTGTCCCCAAGAGAGCAAAATTCGGGAGACCCAAATCGGGAATCAGAAACAGAAATCCAACGGAAACCCAGAAGTGGCGGTAAGCAAAACTTTGATCGTCGCTTTCAGAAACCAAATAAAGCTAAAAGCAGAGACACCCTTCCCCTATAGAGCAGTAATGGGATTTGATTTGAAGAGAGGGAGAAAGGGAAAAGACGATGGAGAGAGAAAAGGGAGGGTAGTGCGAACTGCGAATCGAATTGGGAAAATCAAAAGCAAATSGAACGGAGGAAGAGAAACGTGTTTACTATTTGGGGTTAGCAGGTGAAGTCGTTCCAATGACGGAAGGGATGGCGTCAATCCTCCAAGCTGTGCTGCACTTGCGTCTTCAATGGCGTCACTCCATTACTCAACAAACCAAATCTTCTCTCTCTCTCTCTAAATAATACGACTTTCATGAGACTGGACGAAGATCATGACAAAGTCAAACTAGGAACGCTCCTTTCATTTTTATATCCACGAAAATATTTGAAATGGTTTCTAATCTTTATATAACTTTTAGCTTTGTTTTATAATTAATCATTTAAAATTTTTGTCCAAACGAGCCTGACTTCATATATATTTTCAATAAAAAAATTTGTGAGTTCCAACCACCATTTTTATCTGAGATACTTGACTTTAAACTATACTAAAAAAAACATTGATATATCTGAATACTGAAGATTTATTTTCAARATGAAAATATGAATTAAATTATAAGTTTAACCGACAGAAATTATACAATGTAGATGAGTGCATGCAGGAAAATTGGACAAATTGGATTTGAAGGAGGTTATATAATATAAAAAGATGACTTTGAAGATGATTCCCAACAAGTTGGTTGAGACTGTGGTTGCGAATGAAAATTTTGTCAGTGGTATTGACAGCGTACAAATGGTAAAAACATTAAAATGGATRTAGTTTCTACTTCTTAGATTGGTCTTCCTCGTCATACTCTCTAACCTAGTCTAAATATRACTTATTCTAAGGTTATCGTGCTAATCGTATTAGTGTTGCATCTAATTGTTTTTACATATTTAACATTTTTTAAAACTCACARACCTARCTACTATGAATTTACTAATTTTATGTGTAATAGATTTACTAATTTTTTTAAAACGACAAATAAGMCAGAGATCTATTAAAAACAAAATTATAGTTACAAATTTGAAACAGTTCCAATAATTGGAGCAAAATATTAATATAGTCAATTTATATGGACTAAAAATCTATTTTTTGGGGTAYCAATTGAATTCTAAAATTTAGACGAAGACGCTTCAAAGATATCTATTACCATCTAAAAGTTGAGTGTCGGATCTCAACCCGAAACTAAAAACAAGGGCTAGATGCTTATGTTGACTGTCGAAACTGAAAACAAGAGCTAGATGCTTATGTTGACTGTAATTCACACCAAAATGTGGAGGCAACATATTTTCTTCAGCGGTGGAAAAAGAAGAAAAGTAAAAGAAAAAGAACATAAAAAGTGGAGGAAACTTCGTGGAGGTGGGGAATGTACAGTACAGTTACTTCAGTCTTCTTCCCCACAATATTGGCATCTTCTGCAGTACTTTACTACTCTAGCAACCTTAATAAAGTTTTGAAAATAGTTTTTCCTTTTTCTTTTTCGGGTCGTGGTCGTGGTCGGGATCGAGATCGAAGTCGGGGTTGGGACCGAACTTTGAAAAGTTAGGAAAGTAATGAGAGAAAATCAATTTTTACTTTTGAATGTGAGAGTCGTTTGTAATGTTGTTGCGGTTTTTTATCTTTAACTTGAATTAGTGTGGTACTAACTTTTACCGAAGGCTTTTGTTTGAATGATGGTTAAAGAAAACAATATTTTTCGTGTGGATTTAGTGAAGTGTAAGGATACAAGTCTAGTATATGAAAGGTTATTTACATTCGAAAGGTGAAATTTATTGTTGTAAATATCGGTTAACTACATGATCAATCATGTTTCACATCGATGACGGAACCAACAACGAAACTTTTACGATAACTTTTTTTGTACACGGTTCGTTTTGTCAATGTGTATACATGTAATTAGGAAACCAAATTCCGAAGAGAGATGGTGTCTTTCTTTTATGGCTTAAATTCCTATTTTCTTTTATGGCCTTAAAATCAAAATCATTATTGAGAAAGTTTAGTTAATCAGAATTTTTTAATAATATTATAACAAATGAAGGATGAAGATTCAAATTTATTGTCCGGTAAGAATTAAATGTTCTTATATGTGTTWTAGGTCAATTTTTTCCTTTGGTACACAACAAATATAAGAGTAAATTTACAATCTCAAAAAAAAAAAAAAACCTTTATAACTAAACTATACTCATATTGACTTGTTCAGATTTGTAGATTTAAGAAAAATCAGGTCATATTTTTAATAATTTCTTACTCCGATTTTTGTAGTAAGGGCTAAACTTAGAACTTACAAAAATTCGAGGCACTATAATACAACATTTTTTTAAACTAAGGAATAAATTTTAGGACCAAAATTATTTGTTTTACTTTATTTTTATTTTCTTACCAAATATAGAAGAGGGCATGAATTTTATTCCATAAAGGGTCCTTTCTTTTTGAACACACAAGATGCTCTTTGTCTTTGACTTCAAAATATTCCTTCAACTTTATTGTATACTCAATTTTGCATTTGGTGATGATATAATTATATGACATCTTTGGTTCAAGAAATAATGACATCTTTTTAGATTAAACTTTGTTTAGGGAAACAAGATTTTTCTTTTCAATGGATAAGAAGGGATATATTTTTTTCTCCTTTATTATATTGCAAAGGAAGATATCTTTCTCCAACTTTTTAAATTAGATTAGTTGAACTTACTTTGATGGGTTGGACCAATCATTAAAAAACTATATTTTTGTAAAAAATAATATCTATATATAAAATGTATGTATAGGTAATCATTATGAATAGAATATCATTTCTCCTGCCTCTATTTTTAATACATTAAAATATGAATAAATATTCTTGGGCCAACAAAACAAAAATACAATTTAAATAATGGAACTTTGTCTCGCTATTTATAAATCGAAGATTCAAATCTCCATGAGTGACGTAATATTTAAAAAAAAAACATATTATAGATAATATTATAAGTTGTACTGTAATGATTTTGTAATCTCAGGGTTATTTGTTCAGAATGGAATGAAAGTTCAAAAGTAATGATCGAATATAGTGGTAGAAATTTTTATTGAAATGGGTAAAGATTTATCGTCTAACTTTTTATATATAATTTTTTAACTTTAAAAACTCGTAAAATCCGAAGAAAAACATTACAAACTTAATTTTTTATATAATTATCTTAATAAAAATAATTAAGATGGAAAATAATCCTTACTTCTTTGCTTTACCCTAGGTAACCTACAATTGGTAGCAGCTTTTATAGTTCATGGATGTTTGATCTTTTACCGTATATCCTCGGTAATATATTATGTTGATATAGGATTGGAATCCAGGTTTCGGTATCAACACTTGCACACCAGTATGATACTTAACCCAACGTACACTGATATCTAAGTCAGACAACGGATTCAGTGAGTATAGCAAATAGTAGGATTTTGAAAACATACCTCGTGCCTAGAGAGCCTCTCTTCCTATTTGAACGGACCAAAGTGATTTACTACCTAAGCTCACATGTATCAACTCGATCGAATGTAATTAGAGCCTACTCATTTAAGTGGGGTCTAATTTGGTCGGCTTGACTCGCATCGCTTCTTTGACTTCATTCCGAATCAATCGAGTACAATAATGTTACCTCTAACATATTCCAAGATGGCTGTTGGGGAAGACTTTGAATCTAATTTTCAAAAAWCTACTAGGCTCTTCTTTTAATAATTGACTTCTTGGATCTTTCCTTTTTTTTTCTTTTTAGAAATTGATATTTCCTCATATTGGTCTATTATTTGCCTGCATTTCATCACATGATTAAAAAAAAATAATAATTTGGTTCTTAATTTAATTAAAGTATCAAAATTTTACAATTAAATTTCCACTCAATAACGTTTTAAAATAATTGAAACAAGTGAATGGCCATGTGGTATTTAAAATATATTTTTTTAATTAGTTGATATCGGTAGAATAATAGCATATTCAAAAGGRAAATCCGAATTAAAAATTGAACATAATTCATCACTAAATACCAATAATATTTTTTTTTGGTTGGTCTTGATGGCCTGTGGGCATTTGCTTCATTTTTCACAAGAGCTTAGGCCTAGATTCAATTGGGCCTGGTTAATAAATATCACGGCCCAAATGTACTCTTTACTTTTTTTATTTTTATTTTTTAATATAAGAGAACTCTTGCTACTTTTTTCATAAAGTTAACTGATACTTCTAATTTAAAAGTTTTAATTTAATGGTTTCATTGATTTTTCTAATTATTATTACTACATCACCACTAAAAATTTTATAGTTACTTACTTTTTTAAAATAGAAAAATATATCTTTTTCTATATTACTCTCTCCTACCTGTTAAAAATCTAACGCTGATTAACAAGAAATTGGTGTTGGTCGATAAGTAATTAAGTGTAAACAGTTTTTTATTTAGAGATACTTTAGAGATGAGAGTTTGACGCATTAAAAAAATGTCAAACTATTAACATCTCCTATCTAATATTGAAAAATGATGTTTTTGGAGATTTAATCGAATTATAGAGGTAAAAGTTGAGATTTAAAAACACTGAGCAACTAAGTTGAGATTTAAAAACACTGAGCAACTAAGTTAGAAACCATAAATATCTTAATTTTAAGCACAAAATATATAGACTAAAATGACAATTTAACCACTTTATAATTATCTTTATATTCTCGACTATTTTTTAATTAAAAATGTGAACATGAACTTAATTTAATGGTAAATGACACATGTTTCTAGTTAAGATGTCATGAGTTCGATTCTCTCCACCTCACTTGTCGTATTGAAARAAACAACATACAAATTTTCTTTACGTACGRTTCCTATACTTTTCACAGTCATGCCTATTTAGTTCATATATTTTTAAAGTTATTTTTCTTTTTATTTTATTCTTCATACTTAAAAGTTAAAACAATTTCAAATAAATTAMTCAACTTTCAATTTTGTGCCTTACTCCTATKGTTAATTAGCTCATTTATACCAACACTTAGGCAATATATTGATTACATTATATATTTGAAAATAGCATGGTGCATGTATTCAAGTTAATTTCAGGCAAGTTCAAATGTTTGGTGACCGAAATATAAACAAACAAAGTTAACGACAAAAATTGAAAAGTTAAAAAACCTATAGTAATATTTTTAAAGTATAAAGACTAAATAGATATAATCATACAAAATTTTAAAACCAAATACAACCCTAAAAATTTTAATAGCGAGACTAAACTTGTAATTCACCTTTTACTTTTTTATCTCTTAATTCATTTACCTYGCAAAACAATATGTTAACTAATATCTTATATTTCAAAATCGAAACACGCATACACATGCCCATACACGTATATGAAGTGCTACCTACAAAAATATGCACACAYGCGCATACACGCACAACATCTCGTTCATTGTGGTTCCTCGATCCTGCTAGCCATTTACTTGCTCGAACTGTACACATTCAAAGAGGGTACACGCTAAACAAGCAAGCCATCCAAGTTCATAAAGTCGGAATATAGATTAAATCAAATTAAATCAAACCGACCCAAAAGAAATAAGAAAGAACCGAAGAAGACGACAAAGGAGAAAGAGGGAAGAGACAATATATGAAAGAAAAAACATATCTAACAAAACATCGAAAAAACAGACCATGAAATTCATTTCTGTGTCTCTCTCCTCCATTAATTTTTTTTATTTTCTTTTTCTTTTTCTTGCTTATTTGTTCTTTTCTGTCTCTTCCAAGATTCCATTTTCCAAAGTGGGCATGCAAAGTTGCCAACTTGAGAGGCAAGCCCCCCCCAAGTTATCAGGTGTGGCCACTTCTACCATTCATCATTTTGTATCTTTAGATCATGGAGATCATATTTGCTCACCTTTATGCTTATTTGAGTTTTTTCTGTATTTTTTCTCTTTTTTTTTCAAAATTTTAACATTCAATTTTACGGTGGAAGGTAGGTATCTTAACCAATTAAACTATGTTTAAATTAACTTTATTTCAACGATGCATGGTATGCGTAAATTGTAGCTAGAATGTAGGTCAAAAGCTATGATGGATAGGATCATATGAGTCGTTGTGCTTATTTGAGATTGTAAGTCTATGGACCATCTCTTCCTATAACCTAATGTTTGGACAAATTTATGGATGTACTTCTAAAACATATATTCCTATGTAATAAATAAGTTTTGTTATAATTTTTACGCTTCATATCTGAGCAAATAAGATTTTTTTCAATATCGTAGAAATGTTGATGGTTTGATTTTTTTGTTTTGAAATTGTTGAACTAAAAGAAAATTTGTTAAAATCTAGGTCCAGTGTGGGGAAAAAAAACTCAAGTGATTAGACATTAGTATTCATGTATAGAATTGTAGCTTCGAATCTCTAACTTCTTAGTAATATTTTTTTTATTTAAAACTTTAAAGGGTATGTTTGACTCGTACGATCGATACATTTCGATTTTGCAGTCCAAAATTGGAACTAATTGGAGGGATGATTCGAAAATATATATCATACTTAATTGGTTGAACTATGCTCAAATTGACAATTTTAAATAAACAAAGTTACCTATTGAAATGAGGCACTTTACTTCGCCATCCTAAATCATTATTCAAAACTCCCGTTTATAATAGAAAGACAGTGAATATATAAATTTGTCCCTCGTTTTTCAATATTGTCTCTAATTTTTTTTTTAATTTTAACTCCATTATTTAAAAAAAAAGTTTATCTATCCTGTTAGAAAACCTTAAATAATTCATCCATAAGATTGATGATATTTCAGAAAGAAGAGAAAAAAATTCATTGAATTCATACATTTATCATTCTTGTAATATTTTAGTAACATGTCCAATAGGGAAAAGACGAAAATAAAGACTTATAAAATATGACACATTAAATATTAAAATATGTATATAAAATATATGTAGAAATAAGACAAATATTCTATAACTTGAACTTGTGATTTGTGACAACTCAATCATGAGAAGTATTGTCGTGCCACGTGGCCACGAGTTCACGTGATCCCAAACGCCCACTTATTAGAAATCATCCTCCACGCTCGTGCCCTCCATTTTTCCCTCTCAAAAATGATAATAATAATAAAATAATAAATAAATAAATAATTATTTTAAGTATTTGGAAAAAAGTCAAATTGAACCTAACTCAGCGATAATTGACATATATCTCCAACCAATAAGTTGTGACTTCGAATCTCATCTCCACATGTACTAAAAAAACATCTTTGGAAAAAAAAATGATTGTTAAAAATTTTGTTTAATTTAGTTAGGTAAAAAGAAGAATGGTGTTGAATATATATAAAATAGATAAGGGGTGATATTCAAGGTATATGTAGTGGGAAAAAAATGTGGAAAGAGAGATATTTGTTCTATTTTTTTTTTTAGAAAATAAAAAAGTTTTCAAATTTTTAGTGTTGGTTAATAAGATAGATGTGGTTAATTAATTAGGGAAACTTCATTAAATGAAAAAGAAATTCATTATTTACTATCGAATTTTTTTTTTTTAATATTACAACTTGAATGTGTTTATTTTTTAGTACACCTGACATTTGTATTAAGATTTGAACCTCCAATATTAATCTTAAGAGGAAAAGAATAAAATGTTCTCATAGTAGACTAAGATCGACATTAATACATATCTCGTATTCAATTCAGCTCACAAATTTAGTATTTAGATCGTGACTATAATTTGTAATCGTAGGTATGAGATGATATTTCAAATTTCAATAACTATCACCTATAAATGTTTTCTATTTTCAAGTTGAATATATGGTTGTTGTTCAAAATTAATAGGTAACTAAAATTTGTTTGCTCCATTGTATCATTTAAAAATTAAAATAAATGATAAATGGTTAGGATTCTTCTTTATTTTTTTTAGATTCAATAACACGTGGGAGTATGGATTGATAAATATTCAATCTTTGATCGATCTGTCTTAATCAATTGAATTATGCCACGTTGATAAACTGACCATCTATTATAGTTTCATATTAAATTATATATTTTTAGTACAACATGTGGGGTGGGGGGATCGAACACAACTCACAACCTCTTGGTTAGAGATATATGCTAATTACCGTTGAACTATACTCGCCTTGGCTCATATTAAATWACATTGATGAGGATTGGATTAGCTAATTTAATAATTTTGATTGGAACTATATATATCAAAAGTACGAGAAAGAGAGGTTCAATTATTAATAAGAAAGAAGTAGGAACTTCCTAGTTTTAGAGGTAGACAATTCTATATTGTCTTTAAATCTGTCTCATTACCATTTCCAACCCTTATTTTTATCAGCTGGTCTATGTGACCAAGCAATCCCACATGCTTCACAATTTGAATTATGCCTTTTTTTACTTGTTTTGTAACATGTATTTAGGAGGAGAGATTCATATTTTTGGATTTATTTATAAACAACTAAATGAACATATATTCTTTTCCCAAAAAAAAAAAGATAAAATATGACATCAAATGGTTGGAAGTAATATATATATATATATATATATATATATATATATAGACAAATTGCTATTTCCATATGCACTATTTATTTTAAGAATTATAAAGATAATCAAATTGATCAGATGTGTTGGGTTGGTGGTAACATGAATGTTAGTCGTTAAACATATATTATTAGATAACAATTATTTTTTAAGATTAGACAACATTGTTTTTAGTAATTATTGAAATTTGTCCTAGAAAAGAGAGAAATCAAATTTGAAATGATTCAAAGGAACGAATGAAACCGAAAATTACCTGCTAACCTGAACATAGCTCATTTAAGTTATCTATCTCCAATCAAAATTTTATGAGTTTGAATATTTATCATCACATGTTGTATTTATAAAATGAAAAAAAGAAAATTACCTAATTATAGCTTAAATTCACTCCCTTAAATGAGCGGATATAATTATTTAATAAAAATTTAATGCAGAATATCTATATTCATTTATTTGATGATCAGATGTTTCTATAAAAGAAGGTTTGAAATCATATTAATTTCGAAAATAGATGGATATTTATATTAAATATAAAATACAAAGATGAAAACAATTTTTACCCTTAAACATGAAATTTGAAGCTAGAATAAAATATTTAAAATTCGGGACAAAAATGTTAAAAGAAAAAATTGATTTGTTTAAATTAACATTTTAGTCCTTGTAAAAAAGTTTCAATTTGATCCTAATATTTTTGTTAGATCTCTCCAAACGTTTCTACCATCACCAAATGTTGACAATTCTCTTACATGACATCTTTCTTTCATTCTTTCCTTTTAAAAAAAAATTGACACACTTTCTTGATACATGATAGGCGGAGATGAACTTTAAAGATTATTTTATTTTAATCCATAAACTTTTAAAAGGTTCCTTTTATTCTCTATTTTAGTTAATAAATTTTAAAAATTAATTATTTGATTTATGTTTATTTAATCTTAATAAATTAATAAGATGACTTCGAGTTTATGTACCAATACGTTAACGTGAACATATTCAAACAATACAAGTTAAGAGACTAAGTATGGAGTAAACAAATTTTAGGTTAGAAAAATAATTTAACAAATACTAAAACATTCAAAAAGTTCAATGACGATAAGAAATTTAGAGTCTAAATTAATTATTTTAAAAGTTCAGACACTAGGAATTGAGAGTCGAGAAATTAAAATAAGACTTAAATCTTAATTTATTTGAGACTTTTCAAAACTTTTGTTAAATATAAAAATAAAATAAAAAAGAAAAGAAGATACTTTCCGGAACCAACAGTGGGCCCGAATATACTTGTCATTAACGGTCACCGAACTGAACCGTCCGGTTCGGTTCATAAGTGCTCCATTCAATACGTTAAAACAAACGAACAATCCGGCCGGTCGAAATGGATTGGCAAAACGATTTCCTTCTCTACTTCTTCAGCTTATAGTTTCCACAGAGACAATGTTATTGCTCCAATATCTAAAACAACAATGGCTTCTCTGCAAGAATTGCTCACTCGAGAAGGATTTGAGGGCACTAATTACCCCAAAACCCGCAAACCCTCGAGGCCCAGAGGAAGAAGAAGAACGCCCGCCGATGGTTCTGTAACTCTGCCCATATACATATGCCACGACAAGAAATTCATCGATTCTTCGAAGAAGAAGGCCGATAAAGCTTTTGTGCGAAATGGTTCTTCGGTGTATTCCTCGAAACGGGTGGGTTCGGTCTCGGAGAGCTCGCTCTGTAAATCAATGGAGGAGCCCGCCATTGATGACATTGCTATTCGAGCTGTTGTGTCGATTCTTAGTGGGTATGTGGGGAGTTACGCGAAGGACGAGATTTTTAGGGAAACGGTGAGAAAGAAGTGCAATCTGTGCTTGGTGCGGAGCGGGGAAATGGGGGTTGGGATTTGCAGTAATTTGGAGATGGGTATGAAGAGTGTTGACAGATTGGTGGAAGAAGGCCATGGAAATGAGAAGGAATTGAGAGTTAAAGCTTCGAGAAATTCTATTGGACTTCTGAATATGGTGGTTGCTTCTTTGAATTCTGTTAGGTCCATGGAAAATGGTTCTTCTGATCTCTCTGCCTGTGCTAAGCTCTACTTGGCGATTGTGTACAAGATAGAGAAGAATGAGAAGATTTCTGCTAAGCATCTTCTTCAAGTGTTTTGTGATTCTCCATTTCTTGCGAGAACCCATCTTCTGCCAGAGCTTTGGGAGCATTTTTTTCTTCCCCATCTCCTCCATTTGAAGGTTTGGTACAGTCAGGAGCTTGAATTTGTGTCAAACGTGGAATGTGAACATAAGGACAGGAGAATCAAGGCCTTGAGTAAGGTCTATAATGAGCATATGGATAGGGGAACTGTTCAGTTTGCTTTGTATTATATACAGTGGCTCAAAGATGGAGCCAAAGCTCCTCCTGTTCCTGTTGTGCCTTCACCTTCAAAGTCCATCCATGGAGCTTCGAGGAGATCGTCGGATTCTTACTTTTCGCAGTCTTCCTCGAATAAGAATTTGTAAGTTCTTGAAGATTATGTTTATTTGAATTGTTTTAAGTAACAGCCCCACCTGAACAATGATTTGATGAGATCTTATGGTGCTTTCTGTTTTTTGGCTATGGTGATGATGAAGATATCATGCTGTCTTTGGTCCAAGTCTTGAGGAGCAAGTGATAGAGTTGAGGAGCGGAAATATGGCTGCAGCCAAGACAAGGAGTTCAAACGAAAAGGAAATCTTATTTGCAGAAAAGAACTACGAAAGTAGTGCTTCTGTTCATGTCTGTAACTGTATCTCCTTCTCCAAAATGGAAGCATTTTTCTGGCTTCATTATGAAGATCACATTTTTTGTTTATTGTTTCTGCAGGAAGAACTTAGCAACCATAGAATGTCATCGGTCTTGGATTACAGGCATCAAAATGCTGACTCGTGGCGCGAGACTGTAAAATCTGACTATTTACGATTCTTTACATGTCAGAATGTAGCAAAAGAATACTTGGAAAACAGTAATGTGATTACCAGAAACAGTGCTGTTCGAGTAGATGGAAAAAGCCATCTTCTTTCTAATGATTTGAGCAGGGCCATAAGCACAATCTGCTCCTCAGATATCTTGAGTGAGTGCGAGATAGCCATTCGTGTGGTAACCAAAGCTTGGTTGGATGCTCATGGCGACACTGCCATTGAGGTTGCGTTATCGAAGCCACCGGTTGTCGAGGGAATGTTGGAGGTTTTGTTAGCTTCCGATGATGATGAGATTTTAGAATTGGTGATTTCGGTTTTAGCAGAACTTGCTGCAAGGGACGAGGTTATTCGGCAGATGATATTGAACTCTGATCCACAGCTTCAAGTGTTTCTTAAACTCTTGAAAAGTAGTAGTCTATTCCTGAAAGCATCAATTCTACTCTACCTATCAAAACCACAGGCAAAGCAGATGATTTCGGTCGAATGGTTACCGCTGGTCCTTAGAGTATTGGAATTTGGAGGCCAGTTACAGACGTTATTCTCGGTACGGTGCAAGCCTCACGAAGCAGCATTTTACCTTCTAGACCAACTCCTGAAAGGGTTTGATGAAGACAGGAACTTAGAGAATTGTAGACACTTGATTGCTCTTGGGGGATTAAGTCTGCTGCTGAGAAGGTTGGAGAGAGGTGAGATTGAAGAGAGGAAGAATGCCGTTTCGATAATTTCGTGCTGCATTCAAGCTGATGGAAGCTGTCGAAACTACTTGGTTGATAATCTGAACAAGACTTCACTTCTTGAACTCATTGTTCATGAAAGCAATAAAAGCTCTGACAGGTGTGGTCTGGCTTTACTAGTGGATCTACTCTGCCTTAGCCGGTAAAGAATGTTTTCGTTTCTTCTTGCTTTTATGTTGAATTTATAGTACCTCACCCGTTAATCGAGCATCTCGAATTACTTAACAGAAGAACAAGGATCACTAGACTCTTGGATGGACTTAAAGAAGGATGGAGTGGATTGGGAATCATGAACATTTTGTCGGTCTATCTTCAGCGAGCGCTTCCCGAGGAGCAGCCCTTAGTTGCAGCAATACTTTTGCAGCTTGATTTCATGGTAACTTGAATTTCAGAGTTTGAATGTACGAAAACTTCGTTAGATTGTTAAAAACTTAAGGAAGAGATAGTCGGGGTCTGTTACCAGTGATTGCTTTTAAATAATTTGAATGGTTCCCACATGAAGTTGCAGTCACATTGCAGGAAGATACCCAGAATTGCAGCATATACCGAGAAGAGGCCATTGTGACGATTATAACCGCCTTGAAATCTCGAATTTCTCGAGAAGAGGTACAGGAAAATTTGGCTAGAGCTCTCCTGATTTTGGGAGGTCGGTTTTTGTATACCGGAGAACCAAGTGCAGAAAATTGGCTTTTACTACGAGCAGGCTTCAAAGAGAGCTCTGAGGATTCGTTCCATAGCAAGCATGTTTATGACGACTTCGTGCAATCGGTGAGCTTTGCCTTGAAGTTTCGTACGTAGATTCTGTTATCTTTACTAGACAACAATCCTTTTAGTATCTGTTCTCATGTTGGTTTCAATAACAATTGTGTCCACCATTAGTATGAAGAGGAGGAAGATGTGGAGAATTGGCAGTTGAAAGCTGCAACTGTGCTTTTCAACCATGGACACAAGAGTTTATTGTCTGCCCTCTCAATTTCGTTGTCGAGTTCTATCCCAAGCCTAGCAAAAGCAAGTCTTGTTACGGTTTCATGGATGAGCACTTACCTGTTTGTTGTTAGAGATGAGAAGTTACAGTTGATAACACCCTCGATTCTAGTACCGCCTTTGATAAAATACTTGAATTACGATAAAGATGTCGAGGACCGAGTACTCGCATCATATTCATTGCTTAATCTCAGCAAGTATACAGGTAAGATGATTTCTTTAACTTTCTGCGTTTTCAGTCAAGTGGAACACCAAAAAATCTTCAGAATCCTTTTGTTTCTTGTCTAGAATGCAAGCACATTTTTCGATTGTTCGACGAAGAAGTTCTAGATCGTCTTCAAAACCTTTCTCTAGTTACATGGACAGCGGAAGAGCTTGTCTTGATCGTTAGAAGCGGATCAGCACATCAGTATACCAAGCGAGAGAATTCATACACTCAAAGAAGCAGAAGAATATGATTGATCAGGTCTCTTTCTTTTTCGCCGTGGACATTTCCTGCTCATCAAGATGATTATATATATATATATATTCTTTTTTCTTTCTTTGTTCGATTGCTATATTTCGAGCTTTTACGTGTATTTCGAGTTACATTTTCGACCTCCAATCCTTTTGTACATAGGAAGGTGTGATGCAAAAGCCATTGGTAATGTTAAAAATAGAAAAAAAAATATTGAAATTTGAAGCTGAAGCCGATGTTTATTAAACTTGGTGTTTTGTTTTTTTGGAGTTAGGCAACCATTAGCAAATGTTGCTTTCAGAATTTGGTGGGAAGTTTTTATCAGTGTCTTCTGATAAAAGGGGTGAGATGCATATAAGGGAAAAGGAAAGTGAAGTGGGGGCAATTGGCTTGCTTGGATGCTCACGTAAAAAACAGTCGTGTTCGGGATGACTTTTGAAAGTAGTATTTTTAAGTGAAATGCTTTTCTCTCAAAACCGTCATTCTTTAAGAGTAGTATTAAGAACATGCATCTCTTCAGTGTTCAACCGATACAGTTAATAGATGTCTTTCCCACTTGAGCTATGCTTATAGTTACTAAGAAAACGAATCTCTCCCAGATACCGAATTAAAATGATCGAAACTTTTCAAACAACCTTATTTTCCATTTCAAACACATTATTACACAAAGAATCTTGATTTTAAATCGTAGTCGTAACACAGGGAAAGAATGACGCCCAATGACGAATTTGAAAAAGTCACCTATATGTATACTTTACATCGAATCGAATCGTTCTGATAAATTTTCCATCTCGTTTGAAGAAACTTCCAAGTTGCAAATTGCTTTAATTATTTTTGTTTTTGGAGAGGAAGAATGTGGTTGTGGCCATGGCCTCACCAAGTTGAAATAGATATGAGTACACATAATAGAGACCATAGAGATGAGACAAAAAGTTGAGCTCCCACTATTCACTAAGAAACAACAAAGTGAAAGCTGTTGTTTTGGTTTGGCCAGCCTATACACTACACAATTCAAACCCACCACTCTTTGTCTAATGCAAAACACATCTTCCAAACCAAACAGATTCTCAAACATATGACATTTGATGGAAACCAACTAGGATTGCCTATGAGAAATGTGCACAATTGTTTCTTATTTTTCGTTTCCAATCTTCTTAAAAAGTCTAAGCATTTTGCTAATAACTATGAGCCCGTTTGGTAACGTTCTTGTTTTTTGTTTCTATTTATACATGTTTAATAAAGAAAAATAGAATTACATGACCTCAACATCCATGAATTCAATGACGATCAAACAATATTTATATTTATGTTTTATAACAAATTGGAAACAGAAACAAGAAACAAGAAACAATAAATTTGATTGTTTCCAAAAGATGAGAAATTAAACAAGAAACATAATTCGTTGCAAAATGTTTAGGTTTCTTAATAAAATTTAGAGACGAGAAACAAAAAACGGAAATGTTACCAAACGAGCTCTATGTTTCTTGTTTCTCATTTTCTTTTTGAACATTCTCAAAATTGTATAGAAATTTTGAAATCAACCCACCCTTATTCTTATTTTCAATTTGTTCTAAAAGATAAATAAATAAATAAATAAATAAATAAATAAATAAATAAATATATATATATATATATATATATATATATATATTTTATCATATTTGAATTCTATTTCTTGTTTTTTTTAGAAATAAAGAAGCGTAAGTGTGCGGTAGTTGTTTTGATTTCAGGTCCCTCATTTTTAAGAGACGTTTCAATAATTATATGCACATTTTTTGAAACAACAAAAACTAACTTCTTGTTTCTCATTGCTACTTCTAACTTTTCAAATACATAAATAAATAAATAAAATTATCCTTTTTTCTTTTTACTTAGAAACAATAAATAATTACTAAAAAAAAATCATGTTTTCATTTCTTATAAAATAGGGGGAAAAGCCATAAATCTCTTAGAAACTGGCAAGAGGTCATTTGTTAATATTTTTGTTTGTTGTTTTATGTTTCTCCCTCTTTTAATATACATATTTGGTAATTGTTTTTATTTTTAATAAAGACTTTCAAAATTGAATATAAATTTTTGAAATTTTGGAATTTTTTTCTCGTTTTCAAAGTTTAAAAAACGTAAATAAAAATATTTTTTATGTTTTGACCTAAAATAACTTTAATGAATATGCATATGTAAGCTTTGTAAAATGGGAATTTTATTTTAATTCTTTATTATCTAAAATTCCAATTATGTTTTTTTTATATAAATTAAGCAGTTTCATAAATTTAAACTAAAGTTATTGATAATAGTTTGTTTCATAAATTGCATCATTTTAAAATTTTAAAATCAATATATTTGTTTGAGTTGAACGAAGAGGGAGAATTCAACTCTTGACTTTAAAGAAGATAAATAATTTTTTTTTCCAAACAAGATAATTAGTTAATTGTACACAAAATATTTGTTAGATGTAATTTTATATGAATTGATAATTTAAAATCTGGAATATATATATATATATATATATATTTATATATATAGAGTACAACAAATTGAGAGTATATAGATTTGAAGTTCCGATTTTATGAAAATGAGTAGATGACAATTATCACTGAACTATACTCGTTTTTTGATTTTTTGTCAGAACTTTTGCTTTTTACTCAAATGATTAGAAAAAAAAATATCAATAAATTATGAAAATTTTTAATGGATGTCATTTCACATTGTCATATTTATCAATATGGTACGACTATTGTACTTAAAAAGTAATATGACTGTGATTTTGCAAGTATAACAAATTTTCTTTTTTAAGATTTTGTGTTTGTTTAGAAATTTTTATGTAGTTTATTTTTTACTCTCATATATCAATATAATATATCAATGATAATATATAATTGATAGATATTCCATAAGGCTATAGTATTTAAGTAAGTTTGGGCTGGACTCTTTTATTATGCTATATTTATTAAAAAAAACATTATTTTGTTGCTATATTTGCAATTAATTAAACTTATTTGTCATATATATAAATGACGCACAAATTATATAGTAATATTTGAATAAATTAAAATCAAGTTGATAACTCTTATGATTTTGGTTACTGAAGTTTGAAGTTTAGAGTGGGGTAGTAGTTTCTAAATTAACAAAATTTCAGTACTACTCATTGCTTAAAAATTTTAAAACCTGTACACCTTTGTCCACAAATTCAATGTATCGCTAAACATCGTCAATTGTATTTCCATCGAAATTAGAACTCTGACTTTCATCGGGCGATGATGATGATACTGTGGCAACAGAGATGGTGGGTGGTGAGAAAGGATAGAAAGGGTCGGCGGGTAGCAACGACAATGTTAGTCGAAGATGGGAGAGAAAAAAGAATGAGAATGAAAGAGAAAAGATAAAGAACGAGAACCCACGAACGGTCAATTAAAAATCAAAGGAGCTCATAGATTATTTAGAACAATTTCTCAAACTTCAAAGATAAAAAAAATTCTCTATTTTTAGACCGGAGAGAATAAATAGACATTTACTCCCCATTTCTATAATAAAAAAAAAAACTTCAAAAAGATAAATTGTGATGGTCTTAGAACTTCAGTGACCAATTAAAGATTAAAAGTGTATTTTTTAATGAGAGTAACTGAAACTAGAAAAAATAAATTTCATATATATTTTTATTGAATAGCGAAAGGCGGTTTGATAAAGAAAAAAAAAATGGCGGTTTCTTCTGGAAGAACAGAGCAGAGCAGAGGTGGCGGTTGTTGTCGGCGGCGATCTCCGATTCCGAGCGACACGTATATTTCTAAAACCCAAAGCTTCCATTCCGCCATTACTGTAACTGTAAGCCACTCTCCGTCTCCTCCAAGCTTCTGAACTTCTAAACTTCTGCACAGGGCAAAACCTTCCTTTCGGCCCAAGCAAGCTTCTGCTAGTGTGCCGCAAGTTATTCTCCAATCTGCACCTGAAAGTTGAAATTCCGAGCTCTCTTTTGCCTTCCGCTTGATTTCCTGCTCTACCGACTTCAATCGCTTCCCGATTCGACTATGAGCAGGGACGAGTGTTTCACGACGCAGCTGATTAACGAAAACGGCGAGTTCAATGTCGCTGGCCTGGAGGGTTTCACCCGGAAGATTAAGTTGGCTGAGTGTGGCCTTTCCTATGCGGTGGTCGCTGTCATGGGGCCTCAGAGCAGCGGTATGACTTGCACTTGCACTTGTTGTTATCATTTTGTTTACCCACCATGTGTATATGTGTATCTATGCATTGCTTCGTCGAAGATTTGCTTGCACATGTTCGTCCCACATTGTGATTGTTCCTGGTTTCTGTCGCAATGTAGATTTTAGGGAGTTCTTACTAATAGTCTGTTATCCTTCTCCCTATTGTGTGGTCAGGGAAGAGCACGTTACTGAATCATCTTTTTCACACTAATTTTACGGAGATGGATGCGTACAAGGGAAGGTTCATCACCCTGCCCTCTGTCTTTTCCTTAACAAACACCACCCATTAAGAGAACATATAGTTGGCTTATGCAGGCATATAAAATTTATTCTGGTTCCTAATTCTTAATTTTTTAGTATATAAAATTTGTGCTCCTTTGCATTTGTTACCATATGAGAAATAAGCTAATTGTAAATGATTTTAATTTAGGGTTCAAACTACCAAGGGCATATGGGTTGCGAAGTGTATTGGCATTGAGCCTTGCACGATTGCCATGGACTTGGAGGGTACGGATGGAAGAGAAAGAGGAGAGGTAAAACTTGAGTTTTGGGATTTCTAATGGTAGGAGATTTAAATGTACATCTTATCTGTTGCAGAATGTATATTATTAAATATTGATTTAAATATTTTAGTTATAGGACTTTATTAGTTTGTCTATTAGTTGTCTCTCTCTCTATTTTGGTTAGTTGGAAAGTTAATTTTTTTATTTCTAAAATCCCCTCGACTTGGGTCTTGATTCAACTTTCCTTTCTGATTATTATACCTTTTTCTAAACAGAGAAAAGAAGTTATGAACTCACGAAGTCTGCATGGCTTTTTGATATGAAATAATCAATAAACTTTTGTACAAATCTTTGGAGAAGAGGTGTGGGATATTACTAGGTTTAACACCTCTTGGTGGGCTTTGGTTTTTAAACCATTTTGTAATCATTAGGTTTTATTCTTTTCGATGAGAGTCCATTTATGCACAGGTAGTTCTCGTTGATGGCCAGTTTTTTTTTTTTTGTGCTATTTTTCTTTCATGTTCTCAATGAAAGCTTGGTTTTTCATTAGAAAAAAGAACTTATGTACAAATGTTATTGTTATTAATATTTTATTCAATTCAACTTACTCTCAGGATGATACTACATTTGAGAAACAAAGTGCGCTATTTGCTCTGGCAATCTCTGATATTGTTTTAATAAATATGTAAGTTTTGGAGCTGAGTATTGTTTTCTTCCCTTGAATTTTGTTAATGCTGTTATTATTACAATTATGGATATCATTACTATTTTCTAATAAATGAATTTTATTTATAAATAAAAGAATGATACCTCACAGGAAAATAGGAAACAACTACAAGAACGAACCCCATGTAAAGGAGAAAGAGAACAACTTTTCTATTGGATAAATCATACTTATTCTTCAAAATTGGATTAGGTTTACAGTCTCGAGTCCTGGGGCTTAAGGGATGATAAATTATCTCTCTATTAGAAGATTCCAGCTAGTTGATAAATTGGTCCTTTCATGGGAATCTCAGAGAGAGAACAGTTTTGATGTCATATTTCACGCCCCTTTCTTCTCACATAGGAAGCATTATGATCCCGCCTGAATGTTATCACTTGCAACTTGCAAGTCCTTTATGGGCATATCAGATTGCAAGCTGTAAGTGCACCATCAAACAGGCTGATTGTCGAAAAATGGGCAGCTTTTTAGGATGGGAAAAGGGTCATTATTTTAGGTTACCCTGTTCTGTGGCAGAGGTTATAGACAAACGAGCTTCAGATATCATTATTAGTTAATGTATGAATGTGGGTATGATACTCCAGTTGCAAAATGTCTTTCGAGTTCTGTTTGCCCGATTACATGGAGTACAAATGATTATGATGTCTGAAGTGGTGATGGTTTTTCTTGTAAACTATGTACAGATGGTGCCATGATATTGGTCGAGAGCAGGCTGCTAACAGGCCTCTTCTAAAGACAGTCTTTGAGGTAATACCTCAACTGTTTATTTTCTGATTGTGGTCAGCCTTCTGTAAATAACATTTTGTCGTATTGCTTTCAATGCTAATCATAGGTCATGATACGCTTATTCAGCCCACGTAAAACGACTCTAATGTTTGTTATACGTGATAAGACAAAGGTTGGTTATTAACTTACCAAGTCTAATAGTCTGTGTTTCTTTGAGAGCTCAGGTTTAATCTCGTTGAATGTTTTTTCTGATGCTCTTATACTTGGATATCCATGCAGACCCCACTTCGGCATTTGGAGTCTATTCTGAAGGACGACATTCAGAAGGTATTCTTTACTTGGGTGGTCTGACTGCACTGCAAAAACTTCTAAACATGATTTCTGGAGAAATAAAATAAACCCTGTTTCGAAGATTTGTCCTTACCATCTGACATCTGTCTCCACTCTTTCAAAATATGGGTGGAGATTCTATACTGATGAAGAACGACAGGCATTGATAGGTGACTGCTAGTTGTTTCTTTTGTTGGAAATGTTCTGGAGATGGCCTCGTAGTACAGAAGTGCCAAAGTCTGGTCATTGGTTTGTGTTTACTAGCTAGGGCAAGAAAACTTTTCTGTTTAGATTCAATATTTCAAGAAAATGAATTCAATATATATAACTTCCATATCTGAGCAGCAAAAACTTGTTTGAATTCTTTAGTCAGAATGTGGTGGTGGATCTACTTGGAATATGGTATGCCTGTATTCTTCTAGTTTTTGCACAATGAGTTTAAATTAATTGGAAATGTTAGGGAATATATGCTTTCTTTTCCCCCTTCATTTTATGTTCTAGTAAAGCTATTTAAGCGCCTTCACTTTAAGTGTCCTCTTCTGGATTATTTCTTTCCCCTTATTGGTGCAGATATGGAATGCTGTTCATAAACCGGATTCCCTTAAGAATACTCCCCTCAGCGAATTTTTTAATGTATGTTATCATGGTTGGCATTGTATATCCTTCTTTCAACTTTGTAGGGATCATCTTGTATGTCTAATTGAAATATTTTGGCTTGAAGGTGCAAATCTTTGCTTTGTCAAGCTATGAAGAGAAAGAGAAGAAGTTTAAAGAAGAGGTAGTGCTTACAATGGCCAGCTGCTCACTAATTCAAGGATTTTACTAGCATTTAGTTATTTAGGAAGTTCAATACACATTTTGTTTCATATAATTTTTTTTCCCTTTTTCGTAGCAGAAGCATTTACTGGTTCCCCTTAGATTGAACCTCCATCCTTTTCCTTTTTTTAATTTCACTGCTATTGTTTGCTTGAGTTTTCAAATTATTGGGAGTAAGAGGGTATCTATCTTTGCATTGCAATGTTTAAGGATTTCCTTCCCTGTTTTTTAATTATTAGTTCAGAAATCTGTGGTCCTAATTTTTGTTTCTAGAGCTACAGCCCTTCTGTTCTTCCCTCCTTCTGCTGATATCAGTTGTTAAATTTAATTGCTCAATTCCTATAATCTGTCTTATGTAGGTTGCTCAACTGAGGCAACGGTTTTTCCGTTCTATTTCTCCAGGTGGACTTGCTGGTGACCGACGAGGAGTTATCCCTGCATCAGGATTTTCTTTTAGTGTGCAGCAAATATGGAAAGTCATAAAGGAAAACAAGGACCTGGATCTTCCTGCCCACAAGGTTTTATCTTTACTTTTTCTTCCTTCAGGTAAAATAGGTTTCATTAATAGGATGTAAAAATGATGTATAAAGCAAAGTAAGACAAGATTTTAAACCTTCGATGGAAAAGAAAAGATTTAACGATGATCTATATTCCATTGAATTTTTTTTTTTAAAAAAAACACCCTTTGTTATTAATATCCCATATAGTATCTATGTAGTGCAAAGTCTCCTACTCCAACTAGTGGCCAAACATGAGTATTTACCATAGGGATTTTTTCTACTCCTCTCCCTTCATGTTTCCCAGAGTGTGGCCGTGACGAAGTTGATGCATATACTCCAAATTGTGCATCCATGGCCTCTGAAAGTGGTTCCTCTTAAAAATTCGAGCCAAATAGGAAAAAAAAATGGTTAAAGTAAGGTGCTCCAAAACATATCCACACAAGTCAATTACATAAGGAACAGTGCAGCAAAAGGTGATCAATGTCTTCTGTGATCTGTTGCATGACTAAATTATACGAAACTGTAAATGAATGAGAAATTTTGATAGCCTTGCTTAATCATATTATCACACGTACAACTTGATTCTGAGGGGCATGAAGATGATTCAAACTTCACGCTGAGAAAAGGTTAATGACTAGGAAGAGATTCTAAGAGTATAAGAAAAGGGCTCCCATAATTTAAATTTCCTTGATATTTTCTGACTTACATGTATTGCATTTCCTTTTTCCTCCGGGAAGATTCATTTTCAGCTTCTAATATGAGATTAATTTATATTATCAGGTAATGGTTGCTAGTGTGCGGTGTGAAGAGATTGCCAATGAGAAGTTTAGTCGCTTAACCACCGATGAGGTCTGAGACATTCAAACCCTCTTCCCTGCGTATCCATTTCCTTTTGAACTTTTTCAGACTTTGCTACTTTTACTCAGAGGTGGTTGGCATTAGATGAAGCGGTCAAAGAGGGTCCTGTATTGGGCTTTGGGCAAAAGCTAAGCTCAATCTTAGAATCCTATTTCAAAGGGTATGTTTTCATCTGATTTAGATCACTTATCACTTAGATTAAAGCACTTTGATGTAATGGTATTTTGACCTATTCAACTATTCTAAGTTCCTTTTCGAGCAGAAACATTTAAGTTCTAAATCTATCAGCCTCAGAATCTGACCACTTCCTATCCATGCCTCTGCTGAAAGATGCAGAGAAGAAATAGTAGTACTAATTTACTGCAGTGTTTTTCCTCATCGAGCAGGCAGGGCAGAAGAAAATACCAGCTCAGCTACTAATACTCATTAATGTTATTAAGTCCACTTGTTTTCTTCGGAGGATCAGTGTAGAGTTTCTTGAGTGATGCATGTTTATTTGTTTGTTTTAAATTTTTTCCCTCGGTAGTTTAGAAATTATTGCAACATTCGTTTGATTGATTAGGAAAGGGGAAACAGATCTAAGTTTGATCTTTGCTAGTCTTGTGCAATTTCGTCCTGCTTATGGTTTATAATATCTGTAATTTTGTGCACTACTACTGTCAATTTTCTCTCTTTTCTAATAGATATGACATAGAGGCAATGTATTTCGATGAAGAAGTGAGAAATGCTAAAAGAAGACAACTGATGTCAAGGGCATTGGAGGTTAGTCTGGAACATTCTATTCTATTGCAAAAAGGCTCCCCCCTCATCTTCCTGCTCCCAGCTATGGAGAAAGAGAGAGGTTTTATAGATTATGGCATGTTAGGTTTTCACCGTGGACTGTGAATCGTAAATCAGCAATCATAGACTATGATTGCTGATTTACTTTCTCCAAGGTTCTGATCTAGTAATTCGACCTAGTGCTATGTGCTTCGCAGTTTGTGTATCCCTAACTTTTAGTGCTCTGTAAAGGTTCAAATGTATTGTCCTAAATCAAGTTTGAACCGTGATCATAATTATTTGTTTCACAAAGGAAGCCTCTCTCTTTTGCCTTTAATTCCAGGACGTTCTCTTTTGTAGGATTAATATTTATTCGACTCCAGCTGATGTGTGCTTTGCATGCTTTGCAGTTTGTATATCCTTCTTATGTTGTCATGTTGGGACATCTGCGGTCTAAAGCCTTTGAGAATTTTAAGGATAGGGTTGAACAGTCTATGAACGATGGAGAAGGATTTGCATCAACCGTTCGCAACTGTACCAAAACTTGCATGCTTGAGTTTGACCAAGGGTCTGCAGGTGAAATAACATATTATATTTTATTCTTTTATTAATTCCGTGTTGTTTTTACAAGTATACATATGATGGTTGGTTTCTTTGAGCATTCTGGTAGTCTTCGACGGGTGTTTTATCATTGTTACCATAAGCAATGGCCTCTATAATCCATGAGAAAGAATAACCAACTGAAGTAAAGATAATAGGAAGGCAAACTCCTCGATCAAGGAGGGACCTACAAAAGTGGAGGTCAAGAGGAGTTCCTCCCCATGGAGAGACCGAGATAAGGGGAAATTGCAAACAGAGAGGACTTGCACTTTTACCTTTTTGGGAAGGGCCACTGTAGTAAGATTAAATACACTGTTTCTTTTGGGATGTGAACTCTTTTCCAGGTTAATGCCACAAGTTCTTGGTCTAAGCTTTTACCATCCCATAGCCACATTGTAATATTTATAAATATGAAAAAAAAAATAGCATAAGAAATAATATGGACACGATCTTTTTTTTTTTCGGGAGGTGGGGGGAGGGGATTAAAAATGTGGTGTTGCCGATTAATTTGCAGAAAACTGTTTGTAAGGCATCAGTATTTGAAATTTCATCTCTTTAGAATGCATGTTACATTCAGAGGTGAGATACAAATAAATCATATGCTCGTACTGTTTTAACCGAAAAATTCCGATTAAAGCAATAAGATATCCAAGAACACTCGAAGCTGCAAAAAGGAGTTAGCACTCCGAGGGTTTTCTCAATACATAATTCAATTTGTTCTAAGATTTCAATATCAAAAGTTTGCGTACCTTCCCCTTTTAATTTAAGGGTATTTATAGAGGGTGTAGTTAACCATTTGGCATTAAGAATTCAAATTCACGGTTACCACCGAGATTATAGGCATGAATTACGCATTAGGGATGAAAAGTGGTTTCACAGTTATCCATTCGAACATTGGAACCGAGTTTGGAAATTCCTGTAATATGAATAATCAAGTTCGGTAATTCTATTGTATAAGTTCTCCAAACTAGCTTCCGAACTCTCGCCTTGCGAGGTTTGTACATGTAGCTTCTTGTCGAACCGATGATGTCGTGTTCTTTAAGCGAAATTCTGCCTTTACCACGTACTTATTTATTTTATTTAATCAAACCCTTGCTCTTAGATGCTGCTGTGCAGCAAGCCAATTGGGATCCTTCAAAATTCCGGGATAAACTACGCCATGATATGAGCACACATGCATCATTTGTTCAAAATGAAAAGCTATCAGGAATAGTAGCCAGCTACCAGGTAACTTTCTGAAACAATGTACTCGCTTTCTCTTCCCCTTTTCACTTTTTTCTAGATCATACCTATTATACATATTGTTATGTTAGTTTAGATATGCCTTGCATTCTACAGAAACGCCTCGATGAAGCACTGACTCAACCAATAAGATCTCTGCTTGAAGCTAGTGGGAAGGATACTTGGGCTTCAATAAGAAAGATTCTTCAACACGAGACTGAAATTACCATATCAAAGTTTTCAGCTAATATTGCTGGTTTTGAGTTGGATCAAGAAAAAGTTGACAACATGGTGCTAAACCTTAGGAACTATGCTAGAAATGTGGTTGAAAACAGAGCAAAAGAAGAAGCAGGAAAGGTTCTAATGCACATGAAGGATAGGTAGAAAGTGGCATGTTCAATCTAACTCGTATCTCTCTCTTTGTATTGGTAATTCATTTTCTTTAGTTTCTTCCTTCAGGTTTTCAACCGTATTCTCTCATGACAATGATTCATTGCCTAGGACCTGGACTGGGGAGGAAAATATTAGAACCATAACTAGAGATGCCCGCACAGCGGTGATTTTCTAGGATTTCAATCATTAATCTTATTTCCTCCCTATTCTGCCTTTTAATATTTTAAATGACAAATTATTACTGTCTTGCAGTCATTGAAGGTTTTATCTGTTTTGGCTGCTATACGTTTAGATGAGAAGCCAGATAAGATTGAAAATGTTCTCATTTCATCTTTGATGAATGAAGCTGTTGCAATCTCTTCGTCAAAAGATAGAAGTTCTGGACCTTCTTCTGACCCTCTTGCCTCAAGTACATGGGAGGAGGTACTGTACTATGATGATCGTTGTTGGTTTGGTGTGGTAATAATGTTATTATTGAACAATATAATCATAAACAATGCCCATAAATTAGGTCTCTGCAAAGGATACTCTGATTACACCTGTGCAATGCAAGTCCTTGTGGAGGCAGTTCAAAGCAGAGACCGAATATATGGTTACTCAGGCCATAACAGCACAGGTACAATTTTTCACTGCACTTTTTTGCGCCCGCTCTACTTTATATTTTGTCTTCATTTTTCTGATTTTATCTACTAGCTGATTTTGAAGTGCTTCTTTGTTAAGATACTGTTCTTCAATATGAGAGATGATAATGATCTGGCAGGACACTCCTATATTTTTTCTTTTCTTTTTCCCCTTCTGTGTTGTTGCGGGGATCAGTATACAACAAATAGCTTAACCCTTATCTTCTGGTCCGAGTCTTCAATTTTTACAAAAACATCTCCAAGGCAGGTCTAAATCATAACAATTGGGCTATTTCTTCTGAAGATGTTACTTGTGTAAAAGGTTTCCTTGCAATGGAGAATTACAATTTGAAGCTTTGTTATGAATGCAATATGCGAAGTTGTTGCTTAACTATTTCCTCTTGATCAATTTTCATGTTTTTTGTTTTCATGTAGAAACATAGGAGATTTCAGTGAGTTCTGAATTACTTCCATTCTTCTTTGACTTGTTTATCGATAAGCTTAAACTTATTACAGTTTTGCCTGCTATTAACATTATACGCCTGCTATTTTCAGGAGGCGTATAAGAGGAGTAACAATTGGCTACCCCCTCCCTGGGCAATTTTGGCTACGTTAATCCTTGGTTTCAATGAATTGATGCTTCTATTAAGGTATTCGCATGATTCTATAATCTTCATACGAATTGCATAATAATAATTGATATTATTTCTGTCTTATTTTTTGGTAATAATATCTAAATGCAACAGGAATCCTCTCTACCTTCTGGTTATATTTGTGGTGTATCTACTTTCAAAGGCCTTATGGGTTCAGATGGACATTGGGAGGGCGTTTCAAAATGGGACTGTAAGTAATAATTGGTTGAATACTTCAATAGTGTTCTCAGATCATGGTTCTCTGTAGGTAAAAGAAAATTGAAAGTTGTTTGTCAATTTTGTCTGTGTTTTGTTTCTAGGAAAGCTGAGGGGAAGAAAATTTTCAAATGTTCAAATTTTCGAATTTCCAAATGGAACTTTTGGAATTGTTTTACGGCAATTGGTTCTTTTTTTCCTTCTCCTTTTCTTTACACAAGCATGCAAGTGACACTTACTCTACGTTGGAAGTGCTCCGAGTCATCTGCGTTCATTGTTTGCTGTTGATATTTTTTGTGAAATTCTATAATCAATTTAACATGTAATAATGACATATGGTTTATTTTCGTGTAACATCACTCAAGTGCGAAATGCAAAACGTTCTCCACTCTGAAATTTGAATAGTTAGGCATTAATGAAATTTTATCTGGACGATTTCTTTGCGGGTTGTTGGTTATGATTTTTGCTGATTCTGAATTTTGCTTTTCACATTTTCGAGCAGTTGGCTGGACTTCTTTCCGTTTCTTCTCAGTTCCTTCCATCTGTTCTGAACCTCCTTAGAAAACTTACTGAAGAAGCTCAAGGATATACAAATCCCCAATCAACAAGACCACTATCAAACTTCCAGAGTTTCAGGAGTCAGGCACCTCAGTCAAATCCAGAAACAAACTCAATTCTGGAGCAATCGGCAGTATCCAATGTCGAGTCATCAGTATCATCCAACGTTGAGTCGTCGTCCGACAGCGAGGAAATTGAATACTCGAGCCCCAGCTTGGTCCACAGGCAGACTAAGAACCCCTGAGAAGCTGATTGGTTTTAATGAGATTTCATCTCTACATATAAGGTATGAGATTCGATCATCTCCATTAGTAGAATGTTTTATCATCATTTTACCATACATGCTCGTGCTCGTCTCATCGAAAAATAAATGCAGGTCGAAATAAGATTAGGACATGTAATGTAAAATGTAATGTGCTATAACTGTATAATGTTTAAACTATATACACAAATGGCTTACTGTGTTTAGAGACTGAGATCATAATGCTTGGGCTAGCTGGCTGAGACACTGCTTCAGATCTCCCTTTTCTTCTATCTTGCCTTTGATTTCAATTTTCCAACAAACAAATAATAATAATCTTAATATTAAAATACGAAGGCTCTGAAAAATCGACTGAACAGCCTCGAAAAAGATATATATTTAAATATTAAAATTATCGTGCAACGATTTCATAGATGATAATTGTGATGTGTTTAATTTAGGTGCTATCTTTTGTTGATTATCATTCCATTTTTGGTAAGCACGAGAAAAATGTAGGGAAAGTAATGTTTTTTTTTTCTATTTTTAAAAAGGTTAAAGGCTATCAAAATTTTGTTGATAATTAGTAGAAAGATGGGTCAGCAACTAAGAATTAAAAGAAAAAAAAAGATGTGTTTAATAAAAGAATCAGCTATTGGATTTTTAAGAAGTTCCATAAGCATCCATAATTTTTTATACGTACATTTTTACCATTGAATGTTGAAGTCTTGCTCTCAGATGAAAATTCAGGGCCATACTCCTAATACAGAGTAAATTAGATTTTCTTTTTTGTTTTAAATATTATATAAAATAAATATTAAGGCGGAAGCTGAAACGCTCGAACAGTTGAGTGGCTGCTGGTCGGACTCACTGTTAGTTAGTACCCCTTGGTTTCGTCTCCTTTCATAGCATGAATAAGAAGCAAAGTCAATATTATTGAAATCGGCATTCGAAATTGGATGATGGAACAACATCGTCATCTAATCTAATTGGGCAAGCAACTCCTCTTTCTGAAGAAATAATGCATCTCTAAAGTACGTAGATAAGACTCGTTCCGTACTTGACTTACGAGCTCGTGTAAACTTAGAGGGCGTTCGCCTTCTCTTCAAACGTGTCCTCGACAACTTGGTGGTACTGAGTCTACATTGGGAGAAGGACATCGAGATTGACTTCTTTGAGAATCTTCTTTATCTTGTCTAAGTGTTGAGACACGTTCGTCCATTCAAGTATCTTGTTTGGAAAAGATCTGGTGTTTTTCGAAAAAAGGTTCGATCTAGTAATATCATGATTGGGTCAAGTACAATCCACATCTAACTATAATGTAAAACACCAAAAAGAGGTAAAAAAAATTGTTACATTTGAGAAAAAAATAAAAGGTTGGTAACAATTTTTTTAATATGCATATTAGATTTTATGCTATATAGAGGGGTTTTCTTTGTTTTTTGTTTTTTTTTTTTGTTAAATTACTTTGGAACGTTGAGAAAATTGTTTAAATGAGAGTAGGTGACATTCAATATTAAAGCTTTGGACAAGAACAGAAAAAACATAACATATAAATAGTATATTCTATATATTTATATAAGGTTTTGTTTTTCAAGTATTACATTATAAATCAAGGGAAGAATATTCAACCCTATAATCTCAAACGGGACACTGATACCTGACTGCTTGAGCTATGCTCAGGTCGGCATATAAGCGGTATATAAGTAGGAACATAGCAAATGGGCAACACCCAAGTGAGAGGCAAATTTAAGGGAAAGAAAAAAAAGAAAAAAAAAGAGCAAAACTATCTAAATCTCCATGAAAGTGGGATTGGGCAAATAATAGTAGGAAATATATATGGATCACCACATTGAGTCCCCCATATCCATCTCAAATATGGGCCTGGATTGTGAGCCCATGAGCCTGGATGAGGGTGACCCACTGTTACTTGGGCTTGTTGGGCTTAGCCCATAGTTTGAAAACGACGCTGTCTGGCGCACCCTAAGGTGCACCACCTCGGCTTGAGCCAGAGCCAGCTGAGTTTGGAGGGTGTCTATTTGCTGCTGGAGAGACGATATGGCCCCAACGCACCCGTAGACCGGGTCACGAACCCGAGCGTTCGCTTCGTACACCAAACTGCTCACTGCATCTCCCCGTTGGTGAACTGGCAACTCCTGCAACATTTCACACTCACCCTATCAACTTTTAAAAAATTCAAGGATAAATAAAAGAATCTTCGTAAGTTTAGGGACTAATACGGAAGAAAAATAAACAACCCTATTATAAAATATTCAAGTTCAATTGGAATCTAAAAAGTTTGAAAATTGTGCAATAATAATTAATGTTGCTATTAGTTTTATAAAGGAGGGAAGGTAGTTTCCAATTTGGTTCTTATTTGTTGGCTGTCTCTCCACAAACAAGCAAGGGGTGGGTGGGTCCCCACAATTAACCTAAAAAGTCAACCAAAAAAACATTTTTGTTTTAAAAAGAGAAAAAAAAACATTTTTTCCTTCTTTTTTAGCATAAATATGTTTTCTTTTTTGTTTTAATAACAATAAGACATCAATTAATTAAAATAAATAAATAATAACTTCACATGATGGAAGGAAAATGGAGGGAAAAGGTTCAAAGCTAAAATCTAAGACTTAGGGATTAGAGTTGAGTTTAGTTGAGATATTTGCTTTGAAAATTATTTAATTTATTATAGTCTTCTCTGTTTTCATAGTTATGAGTCTCTCGAGTTGACACAGTAGTAAGGATCTTGGACCTTGTAATATCACCTACCATAATATCGATATCACCTACCGTAATATCTTGAATTCAAGCTCTGTGGTGCTCAGCCAATACAATGAACTTCAGTTCTTAGATCTTTTAATAATATTTGTATAATGAGAAGTTAGACATGACATGTCACTTTAGTCTCTCCAACAATTTATTGTATGAGGACAACATGACTAAAATTTATTGAATAACATGTCACGGGATTCGACATTCAAACTAACGGTATTAACTATCCAAATTTCAAGAACACAAGTAAAATTGTTTAAAGAATAATATTTATCTCCTAACTCGTCAGCAAAAATCAACTAACTGACCAATCAAAAGTAAAGTATTGTTCAACTTTAAAGACTACAAAATAAATGTATTCATATATATAACTCTATTTCCACATAGTAAAGGGCAAAAAGTAGGAGTCAAGTTTTTATTAAAAAAAAAAAATTGTTTTTTATTTTAAATTTTATAATAAACTTTTATCTCTTTGTGTGGCTCAAAGGTGCAGCCACAGATATTGATGAAAGTTGGGGCAGTTTGGTCAAAGATTGT
>NW_019104509.1:1622368-1643344 GCF_001995035.1 Momordica charantia
CTTTAGGCATCCACATTCATTTTGTTTCTACTTTAATTTTTTTCTTTTTTGAATTTGGGTTTATGGATTCTTCCTTTTTTTTTTTAATTTTAATTATTACGCGTATTTTCAATTGCATGCGGTGGTTGCTTTGGCTTTGTAGAATTGGGTGAATAACGATAAAACCGTCCATCCATCCAATCACACTGATCAAAAGAAAAGAAAAGACACCGAAATCAAAATTAAACCCATCATTTTTCGTCTTTATACTTTCAAAATATTCTTTTTAGACTTTATATTTATTTATATAATTTGTGTTAGAAATATATATACAACCAAGGAAATAGTTCTTTTTAAAAAACTACCATTAAAATAGACGTTTTAAAAGAGACTAAAATAACATTAAGTTTACTGAGAACATAACAAAATCATATTTAAATTTATTTTTAAAGAAAGAGAAAAATAGACTCGATGTTGTGATGTTTTAAACTTTTGTGTAGCTATATATTTAATTTTTTTAATTTTAAAAGTTTTTAATAAGTTATTGTATTTTATAAATTAGCTTTTCATAACTTCCTAAATTTTTACAGTTGTGGCAACTTAGTCCTTTTTCTTTAATAATTTCTTTAAATTTCTCATGAAAAATTTCCGCCCTAGATAATAATACAGTTAACATGTTTTTTTTTTTATAAGTTCAACAACGTGTGAGAAGTGAGGATTCGAATCATAATCTTTTGATCCGAGATATATATGTTAACCAGTTGAACTATGTTCATATTGTCCATACATGTAATATAAGTGTTAAACCGACAAAATTTTACAACAATAGCCTATTTAAATACAAAATTGAAACTTCAAGTCCTATTGAATTTCTTTGAAAATATAAGGATCAAATAGACACAACTTTAAAATGTGAAATTAATCAAGCTAGTAAAATTAATTTATTTTCTTACATTTAATAAATTTATTAAATAAATAGAAATTCTATAAACAAAATCTGGAAAATAAACACAAATACTTAATTTTTATATAAAGGCATACATATTTAATATTCGTGGCCATGAAATTGAATTGGTCATCATTCGACTATATTAGATTTGTATAACCCTAAAAGTTAAAAAAAAAAAAATCTGTTTTTTTTTTTTTTTGAAAGTTCCAAATCCATGTTTAAATATGTGTTTGCTTTTTTCCAGCATCAAATTTGTTAATTTTATATGTTGTATAATTCTAGAATTTATCATTTCAAAGAAATTTCAAATGTTTATAGCACATTTCAAAATAAATTTCTTTTCAATTAATAATTAGAAAAAAATCAATCCCCCAATAAAATCCACCTCCCGATAAAAGTCAATGATCTCAAAAACCCTCTTAATTTTTTTTTTTAAATACTATAGAAAAATATTAATTTAAAACATATATTTGTTTTAATCTAAAAATGAGAACTAATCTCTTTCTTCTCTTTATCTTCGAGTTCAACAAATGGAACCTTAACGAATCTTAATTGTCAAGGTCAAAGCAAATAATAATTAATCAAACTCTTAATTAACCTTATCTTCAAATTTAATGGTCAAACAAAGAGGCATCTTTGTTTTAACTTCGAATTTTATTTGCTTTAATACGTTAAACCATCCTTAATTATTTTACTTCATATGGAAAGCAGGGATTTTTTTTTTTTCAAAAATTTAAATTTATAAAATTAGCTAGATGAATTTTAAAATTACATACATATTAATTGAGAGGCATCCTTGGGGGGAAGTCCAAACTTTGTCGTTTCTTAGTAGAGACAAAATGTAAAGGAATATTATAACAAAGCTTGTTTTTCAAAGGAAATTTGTATTAAACTACAGGCGTTCTCATTTCAAAAAGGAAATACATAGAAACAAAAACGTGGCTAAAGAATAAATATATAACCAACCATGTTTCAATTACTCTGATGTCTACGTCAAACAAAGGGTTTCAATTGAGAGTAAAAAGGGTAGGATTATACAAAACTTATCTCGTGCCTCTAGCCTTCTTCAAGTTGACTCGAGTGGACTGGCACAGTCGAATTTTGATCTAGTATAGTCTAGTTGAGTTATCAGACTCGATCAACTCGACACAGGCGTGATTCACATTTTTCTTCTTTGACCTAAACCCAAATTATTAAGGAATAAATTATTAAAATCTCAATACATTATATCAGAGAGACTAAAACATATGTTTGACCTAAAAAATTCATTAACAGTAAAGCACATAATAAAATAAAAAAGATATATAGGCAACAAAAATATTATTTCAATTGATTTAGATATTATATATTTGGCCAACATGAACTTAGTTTAGCTAAGGTACTTTTTTTTTTTAGCTAACCTATAGTTTTTCTCTAGAGCCAGAATGTTCCACACCCATTCCTTTAGTTGTTTTTCTAATATATAGTATATATATAGTAGAGTGTATATATATACATTTGTCTTAGATGTTAAAAGAATGAAAAATCTTTCAATATTTTTGTCTTCATTTTAATCGTTATGGTGTTGAGTACAATGTGAGGAGATGAAAAATTGAACCTTCAACCTTTAAAAAATTAGCAAAATATTTTAACTACTTGTTTATATTTACTTGTCGGACAATAACAAATGATAAGAAGTCAATTAAAACTTTTAAAATTATACTTAGATCAAATTAAAACTAATTTCAAACCATAAAATAATAAAAACGAAACTTGTTTTGGGGGAGAATTTGTAATTTAGTGTGAAAATGATAGAAGCACATGGTCCACGTACCTCGATGAAAACAATCCTCTAGCCAGTTTATTTTATTATTATTTTTGTTTTCATCTAGCCCATTTATTTTATGTTATTATTTTTTTTAGTAAGATCGAACTCGTAACCTTTTAATTGGAGATATGTATCAATTAGAGAATTGAACTAGCAGGAGATACAATTTAATTACTCTGATCAATTTATTTTATATCTATATATAATTTTGTTTTTATTTTATTTTTGTTAAAGCTACCCACAGTTTGACTGAATGACCTTAGACGTGGACACGTGTCAGTTTACCACTGCACCCCTCCCCCATTTTGGTCAATCACGAATTTCAATGCTCGGTAACATTTTACCTTTTTATGCTCAGAGACAAAAGGACCAATTTGCCATTGCCACCAAAAAGTCCTTGTACAAATATTTTCATTAGGCTTATTTAGTTATTTTTCATATTACACAAATTCGAAAAATAAATAAAATCTAATGCTAATGTTCTACCTACTCTATTAGTCACGTGGTTGTATTATTTTTTAAGGTTAAATTATACAAAATATTCTTGAATTTTGGTTGGTTTTAATTATATCCTATCGTTTCAAAAATTTCAATTATACGTTTAATCTTTAAAGTTGTTTAAAAATATCATTTCGTCAACCTTTTCATTTAGAAGATAAAAAAATGTCACTGTGGTAGTGAATTGTAAAATGTAAAATGTGATGTATTCGTGGTATAAAACTATACATTTAAAATTTTGGATAAATTTTAATTATACTTCTATTACTTCAAAAGTTTTATTTTAATCTTTAACCCTTCAAATTGTTTCAAAACAACTAATTCCATGTTAAAATGAAGAAAAAAATATATGACGTTGCAGAGTTGTAAAATAGAAGTCACACAAGAGTGTACAAATGAAAATGGAAGGGTCTCAGTCATATTTAGAATGGTGCCGAATAACGAGGGAAGTAGATTTAGGAGTCTAAGTTCTAGTCAAAATTGTCTCCAAGGCAAAGCCACACACTGTGAGAAACATCATAGATTAGGTAAAGTCAAACCAGGAATTCAGGTCTGCAGAGAAAGCTTTGCGAGAATAATATGTTTCTAAAATAAAATTTGTGGGAGAGTGGGTTCATAGAAAGCAACGGTCGAAAGCTAGGAGAACAAAAAAGGAAAAAAAAAGATTACTAAGAAAATTAACAATTTTTGATCTCCAAAGATGAGAAATTTAATTAACAAGCAACTTGTGGTCCCTAGGTTTTTTTCTTTTTTTCCTTTCTTTTTGATCAATCTTTGGTGTCTTTGTTAGCTAATTTTTTTGTTAATTGATCGTGGGAATGAGGACCCCAAATTTTGTAGTCGTCCATGGTTTGATTGTCCCCTCAAAAACGTTGTTTCCTCCAAAAATCTTTTGATCACGAGAGGAGAAACAATATTTTATCATAATCTAAAATTGTCCTCCCAAATAAGGTTAGTTTTTAATGTGACTAAGACCCTTCAATTTTATTATTTTTTCTTTAACTTACCACCACATCAGATTTTCACCTTCATATAACGGGAAAACTAATAAAAAAAAAAGTGGTTTTAAACGATTTTAAAAGTTAAGGTTTAAAATGAAACATTTTAAACTATATGAGTATAAATTATTAAAACTTAACCCAAAGTTTAGGGGCATAATTGAAACTATATATACCTACGTGTACTTTTATTTTGACAACTCATCGTCCAACTAACTATCACGTTACATTTTTGTTTTATTTTTTATGGAAAAGTTGATAGAAGAAGTACATTTTTTTAAATAATTTTAATAAATGAAAGGTGTACATGAAAAAGTTTGCACTCTAATTTAAAACTTAAAATTTACTCTATAAACACAATCAAAATTGATCCAATATGGCAAGAACTAAATAGAAATTTAATCTAAAATTTAGGGAGTGTAATTAATATTTTTTTTTTTCAAAAATTAAATATACACAAATCTAAAATGGGTAGGAACTAATTTATAATTTAATCCGAGTATGGATGAGATTGATACAAACCCTTTGGAAAGAAAAATAAAAAATATAGAAATTGATACCAAACATAAAATAAAATATTAATTACTATGGAAAAAGTTTAATTATAATATCCAAATTGAAAGTTTTGCTAAGTCAAAAGAATATATAATTGTTTTTTGTTAGCACTCTTAAGAGCATGCCAATAATGGAATTTAAAAGGTTACTCAACTTAACCCAAATTAGGTTACTATCTATGGTTAACTATGAAAAGTTTTCAATCTCAACCGTTGGTTTAATTATATTATTTAGGAAATAATAAAATATACAACAAGAAGAAGGAAAAAAAAAAGCAAACAAATAAACTTTATACTATACCTCAGTACCTCTGCCCAAAAAAAAAAACACATTAGTACTTATCTTAATCAAACTTAACTTTATTTGGAAGTTTTAATCATGAGGTTGAACTTTACCTTTAAATAAATGGTAAATTAATATCTTTTCTAAAAAATTGTCTGAATCGATATCCCATTGAAATTTTTATATGTCAATGTATTCGACATCAACATAAATAGTGAATCGATATTTCCATTATATAGTAAGGAAATAGACGAAATATATAAAGAAGAAAACAATCAACCTAATATTGCTAATGTTAAAGAGTTTTTAAATTTATTTAAAAATGGTAAATACTTATTTATTAAAATTTTTGGAAGTATCATCAACTTTTATATTTTATTGAAACCTAACATTTCCAACTGGATCATAATTAAGTAATATTATTTTTTAATGTTTGTTTTTGTGATTGATTGATTGATTATTATTATTATTTGACTATTTTTGTGCATTTTGTGGGTCTTGGATTTAGCCTTTTTTTTTTCCTTCATCCCTCTCGATTGGGTAGAAGGGTATGGAAGTGTTTTTATTTGTAGGTTAGAGTTTTTATTTATTTACTTATAATTTTTCCTCTGAATCTTGTTTCCAGTGAGAACTATCCATTGAAAAATTGACCGTTTCATTACCTTTTAAAAAGATATGTTTTTACATCTATTTCTCTTTAGTTATCAAACATTTAATTGTAGTCAACACAAGATAATTCTCTCACCAATCAGGATTTAAATATTTTTCTTCTTTTATTACAACAAATATATAGCACGAGAATTTAAATACTCCAAGAAGTAGATGCTCTAACGAGCTATACTCAAGTTGACACTTATATTGCTATTAGAACACTCAGTGATACGTCAGTTAAATTAATGTTAATATAATGTACTAGATAATTGAAAAAACTAATGAGCTCGTAATCACCGACATAAACACACAACTCAATTAGTCAAGATATTATTTTCCTGTCTAAAGATCGGAGATTAAAATCCCAAAAAAAAAAAAAAGAATTAAAATTTAGGATTTAAACTAAATTTGAAATGTGATAGAGGAAGTTATATTTGAGGATTAAGATTGCAGTCAAAACGGTCAATGGCAGTTATATATTTATGAATGATTATGTTTTTGGTCCTTTTGGAGACACTAATTTAAAGCTCCCACTATGTTTTTCTTGCAAAAGAGACCCATCTCCTCATCATGGCTTCAAATTTTGGTTTGTAGTTTTCTACATCCTTTAAATTTTATTTTGATCATATTTGATTCTTAAAACTTTTACCTAAGATTTTTACTTTTTTTTTTATTGACAAAAATTTAACTTATTGGTACATATGGATTGAGTTTCACATTGAATTTTAAAACGTGGATGATATAAGATTCTATATTAAAGATGATATAAAATTTGATGGGGACAACCAAAACCGATACTTATGAAAGACTTTGCTTTGAAACAAAATATTTAAAGGTATAGAAACTAAAATGCAAACGCAATATAAACTTTCTAAAGAAAGTGTGATTTAGTACGACTTTAATGTTAAACTATAGTTTTGTAACGTAAATATAAGCATAACTCAATTGGTTTAGGTACCATCTATCTCTGACCAAAAAGTTATGAGTTCGAATTTCTACCTTCACTTGTTGTAAATAAAAAAAAAAACCGTAATTAACTAACCGCATCTCAACTTAAGCACTCGTATAGATAAAAACTATATGTATTGAATTATAAATATCGAACAATTTCTATGGTCACTATAAACATAGCGTATAACAACATAGTTTACTTTCACAAAGTGATATTAGATTATTTTTGTAAAGTGACATTCGATGTACGTTAATCATTTACATGATATATACTTTTTTATTTTTATATTAAAATATATAATATTGATATCAAATTTCAAGAACAATTTAATTAGAATTCAAAAATAAAATTCTATTTTATATTTACACATTTGTTTTGCCTAGAATGCTCTTTTAAAATTTATTGATAACAATGTATTTAAAAAGTAATTTCTAAGTTGTTCATGAATTATCCTCTACTTAATTATTCTTATTATTCTAGTTTCATAGTTCCTTTTTTTATAAGTTGCATGTGGAGGAGGAAATTCGAACTTCTAATCCTTTGGTCAAAAATATATGTTTTTACTAGTTAAGCTATATTCAAGTTGCACAAATTTATTATTAATTAAAGAAAATGTTAAACCTCGTTAAAGGTTATTAAGATTTAACTTAACCTAAACTTGGTCCCAGCATTTTTTTAACAAAACCATTAAATCGAGTAAATTTGGAAATTTGGACATATTTAACTTTATTATTCCAATCAACTAGAGTATAGCTCAACGGGTTTGACACATGTATCCAACCATTAGATTGAGAGTTCGAATCTCCACCCTCCATATGTTGTGTTGTACTCGAACACAAAAAAAAAAAAAACCTTTATTGTTACACATTTACGAGCATTTCTCATTTGTCATCTTTGGTACCTAACTTTATGCTACTATTTTTCATTAATTTCATATGAGATAATTGAAATTATATTTTCAAAAATTTTGGGGAAAGGGAAAACCTAATCTTTAATCTTGGGCATTCAATTTTAATATTAAAATTTTAGTTTTTATTGAGGGGAGATTAAATTTAAAGTAGTGAAATTATTATAATCCTTTAGAAAATTGACTTATTTAAAAAAAAACCATTGAATGATCCATAATTAAACAACAAAATAAACTATTAATGATAATTCAATTTTCAATTTAACATTTTGATGTTGATTTATATCTTTTCATCTCCAATTATATGTTTATTAAAAAAAATAATTCAATAAATAACTCTTTAAATGAATATTTTGTAGGGACAAATGAGGGAAAAAAACAAAGAAAAAGGAAACCAGGAGACAAGATTAACCACTTTAGGAAGAGATGGTTGATAGGTGTGTACAATTTTTTCCCAAAAGAAAATAAAACAAGTTTCATTTTATTTCATAGATTTTTTTTTCCTTTTTTTGTAAGGTAGGGACATCTTTTTGACTTCAAACATTGTTTTCAAAGCATTTTTAAAACTTTTTGTTCATATAAATTCGTTTTTTTTTAGTTTTTGAAAAAATAAGTTCCTGTTTCTCAAAAATATTTCTAAAATTCTGTAAAAATTTTGAAAATAACAAAATTAAGAGCCAGTTTGGTAACGTTTCCGTTTCTTGTTTCTGCTTTTGCATTTTTAATAAAAAAGATGAATTGYATGACTCCAACGTTCATAAATTCAAKTATGATAAAATAATCTTTTTATTTATGTTTTGGAACAAATTGGAAACAAAAAKGGAGAAACAAGAAACAGAAACGTTAAAACGGACCCTAAGTTTCTTGTTTCTTATTCTCATTTTCAATTCTTTCCAAAACGTAAATAAAAACACATTCTTCACTTGTAAAAGACATAATAAGTATTTAAAAGATAAAATTTTGAATATTTACTTTTCATATAAATTTTATTTTTTAATTTAAAATTTAAAACAAAAAGCAAGAAACAATTATTCGAATCAATAAGAAACATGAACCAAAAAACAAGAAATACGAGGTTCTAAAAATCATTTTTCCCTATTATTTTAAGAGTAAAATCTATTCACACACACGACTAAGTAAATACAAACATGAAACACATCAAATCACGTCGAATCTCCTCTCTCCCTCCTTGATGATTTAAATTATATTTCAAAGTCTTGAGGAAGACTTTTCACTCAATCTTGGCTAAAACTAATTTCTAAGGAAGAACTTTTTGGTTATTACTTGAAGAGTCAATCCATAAAGGAAATTAGGGGTGAAAAAAGGGCCAATGCAAATGTGATAGAATCTGCCACTGAGGAAACATGAATAATAGCAAAATGGCAGGTGTGAGTTAGGTAAAGGGATGAGGAAACTAATCAACTACTATAATTTGGCAGTTGAAAGACAATGTTTTAGCAGTTAGGTGTGTGCAGTCAAACATGTTGGGGAAAACAAACCAATTGCTTTCACCATAATCATGAYGTGTGTTTGGCCATACCTTGTAGCAAACTTTTAATTTATTATGAATCYGATGTGCCAGGAGATGTAAAGTGTGAAATYGTTTTGATGTGAATAAATGTCGAGGAAAGGAAGGTCGTCTGATCAATTCCTGTCTTGTGTTTTTTTGTCTCGTTTTGACACTTCGTGTACAAATATGTTTAGAATGAAAGATATCGATCATTCAGGATTAGTGACAACATATGTATTTTTCATGACTTGGAATCAGACATGATTTTTAGAGTTTTCCACTATAACTAGGGAGCACCTGCTCCTACCGCAAGGCCCGGATTCAAGAGGCATTAAGAGTTTTTTTTTATTAAACTTACTTGAAAGGTTCGAACTTGAGACTTCTAAATCGGTGTGACCAARCTCTTGGCCAACAGGGTTGCTCCTTAAAGGGTGATATATTTTTCTTTCGTTTCTTGGATGAATGAGAAAAATAGTTGTTTGTCTTGACAATGAAGTGCATTTCTAACGACAACTCGTCTTGTTTCCATTCCATAACATAGCGTTTGGAAATTAGATATAGTCAAATCTTTTTGCCGCTCTGGTTCAATCTTCATATGCTGTATTTCTCGATTTCTCGTTTGGTAGGGAGGGAGATAGGAGAAAATTGAGGTCAATTTTCATTTTTTGAGTGGCAAAATAAAGCTATCTTTTTTGGAGTAGAAAGTGCATATGTAGTGAAAGTCCTTGCTTGTTCGGAGGCAAAGAAAAAGGTCAAATAAAAGAGGGGAAAAGGTCAAGAAATTTGGCAATGATTTGTGTCATTTCTTGTTATCAATGTCGGCAAAGACATTCATTTTCATGGCATAATTACTGCCATGCCCACTGGTTTTGGTTCTGTGCTTTTGGAATTTGAGTGTAACTAAACAGATTAATTTGGGTGAAATTTTAAAATTCAGAATTGTTAGAGACAAGAGGTCGTGAAGATTTTTTCTTTAGTTGAAAAGGCGGATATTCGAACCTCTGATCCTTGAGTTGAAGATATATATTTTAGTCAATTGAACCATACTCAATAAAGATATACATCTTAACCAATTAAACTATACTCAAGTTGACAAGTTCGTTTGGATAGTATCAAGTGAATTATGGGAAAATGCTTCGAATTTTGATGTATGCTTCATATGATTGTAGGAGTGTGTCATTGAGTTGGGCCAATATTTGAGCCCAAAAATATGGTGATGTTTATGTTGTGGTCTTGCCGTTTTTGTAGGCTATCCTCTAAGAGGCTTTATGAGTATTCGTGGTTGGGTTTGATTCGATTTTAGAACTAAACCACATAATAAAAAATAAAAAATGTTAAACCGAGTTGGACTGCCAAAGAGAGGAAAATCGAACCAACCCGAATCGTATAGGATAGAGTTGTTGTAGAGGTAGATTTTGATGAAGGCAAAGTTCTGATTTAGTTCACGACTCACGTCATGTGTTATGTCACATGTGGAAAATTTTCTGGTACGAAGTGAGTATAGATACTTCTTCCATTCACTATCTACCATATTAATATGATATTAAAAATGATGTGAGTCTACGAACCTTCAAAATTATTTATAAAGTCAAAATCATATTATGAACAAAAGGAGTATGGTACTCTTGTAGTACTATAATTTTTCTATCGAGAGGAAAGCAATCTTTTTTTTATTGCATGACTAGAGCTAAGATATTACAAGTAAATATATCAAAAAGGAAATCGATTTAGTTAAATTTCTAAACCTCCAAACGACCAAATATTTTTGGTTTCTTAAACAAGATGAACTGATTTCCCGTTTAAAACTGACCAAACCAAGAAAACAATTCGATTCAGATCGGTTTCATTGATTTGGTCAATTTTGTTGTGCACCCCTACTAGACTTGAGTTCACGTATTATTTGATGGTATAAAACTTCGAATCATTTATATTTTCAAATTAAAAAATTGAATGGTAGTGGTTTAGATTTAAATTTATATATTATATTTATAACAAGTACAAGAAAATTCAATTTGGATAGAAATGATCTAACATGATTTATAATTAATTAAGGAGAAACTATCGTCGTAAATACAAAATGATATCTACCAAGTTTCATCTTTAGATTGATAGAACTCAAGAGAAAGGGCGAAAAGGGAGTTTGAGGTTTCAACATTTTTTAAAAGAGTAACACGTAGTAATAAACATTTGTAGTCGCACTAAGTTGCAATTCTTATAGTTTAAGGGCATATCGAGATTAACTTTAAGTTCTAACTGTTTTTTTCTTCTTTTTCCTTTTTGAGTACAGTGAGTGGGAGTAGAAGATTTGAACTCCCAATTATACTGAGCTAAGCTTTTGTTGTATTCTAACTAATTTTTATTAGGTCTTTTTCTTTTTCAAAGTTTAGGATTTTAGCATTGTTATCTCATTTCGTAGCATCCACAAGAAGAACTTGAACGAAAGTTTCTTACGGTTAAAGATAATGTTAGAAATTCTAAATACAAAGAATGGGAAGTGAAAAAATAGATTTGCCCTTTATCCAACACAACCAACCATTACATATACTCATGTCAAGTTTCCAAATTAAATACACAAATATTTCACAAACCCCATTCCATTTCCATTTCCATTTCCATTCCTCAACATGGTCTAAAAGCCAATCCCTCTTCCACTTTCCTAATCTCTGTCAAAACCACAACAAAACCATATCAAACAAATCAGAAAACTATCCATAGAAATAGAGAAAATGATCGCAAAGAATTCAAACATAAGACCTCCTTCTCTAATACATGTTAAACCACTATCACTAATTTAAAAGTTTAAGTCGATTGATTATAGTATATTTGATCATTGGTGCATACTTTTAACACTATTCTTCATCGGTGGGCTTCAAAATTACCAAAAAGTGACCATCAAAAGTTTAAGCGGATAGATTAAACATTCAATCTATAGAATTTGTTGATATCAAACAAATCAGAAAGATGTCAATTGAAACAGAGGAAATGCTCTATGAATTTGAACACGGGACCTATTTCTCTGATGCCATATTAAATCATCAATCTTGACATGGTTAAGATAGCAGAGCAGAATAGTACCTGAAGGAGGTGAATTAGACATCCTTGGCAATGAGTTCGCCGTTGACAAACTCTCTGTAAGCAGCAACAGGCCAGCTGAAGCCTCTGAAGACCAAGCTGGTGGCCAATGGCACATCAATGATAATCTCCTTCTGGGTCGGCTTCTTTTCGTCTCTAATGGCGATCAAGTAGCTTCTTCCAACCCACCCAATCCACCCAGCGATGTAGAGGAACAGAAACCCAGGAGTGATGAACTCTCCCCAGTGCCTCTGGTCGCCGCTAACGATCAAATGGGGCAGCCCATCGGCCCCGCACAGCAGCCCCTGCTTCCCGTAGAACGCGAATCGCCTCTTGGTCTTCTCGATTGTGGCGTTGATGGCCAGCGCGGGGGCGCTGTCGGGGGCGTACTTGCTCAGCGAGGACTCCAATTTCTTGATCTGCTGCTTCTCGCGCTTGGCGAATTGCTTGGAGTCCTTGCAGGGGGTGAGGCCGGCGATGTCGGCGACGGCGGGGAGAGGGGCGGAGAGGAGGATGGAGGAGAGGGCGAGGGCGGCGGAGAAGGCCTGGAGAGAGGAGGAGGCCTTCTCGGGGGCGGGGGCGGGGGCGGAGGCGGAGCAGAGGATTGAGGAGGATCTGGCGGGTTTTGCGGCCATGGGAGACCTCAATTTGGGCTGCAACAGGGATTTGGAGAGATTGGTGGGGATTGTGAGAGACATTGTGAGGGATTTTGGGGCTGAATCTCTTCTGGGTTGTCGAGATTTGGGGTGGAAATGGCGGATTGAAGCAGCAGCAGAAGAAGATTTGGGGAAAGAGTGTGGAGGGAACGGTTTTAGATTCGATTGGTGTGTGGAGAATGGAGAAGAAGGTTTTGGATAAGATGATTGAGGAAGCTGAGTTGGAGTTGTGTAATTGGCAGAGCCATTCTCTGGTTTTAGCTTTCTGATTCTCTCTTCTATCTTGGATAAGAGAATAGCCCACTTCATTTGTCTTTCTTTTTTTAATTTCTCTTTTGGGTATGTGAATTTTATTTTTCTCCTTGATTTAACGACATGTATTATGAACTAAAAAGTTGGTGGTTCGAATCTTCACTCTACAACGTATTGAACTAAAGAAAAAAAAAAGATTAATTTGAGTTTTTCTTTTTTGCATGAGTTAAATTGATATTTGTCAAGATAGTCGATCATTGTAACAAGTTTATAGTATAAGTTAAAACTTTATCTTTTTTTTTCTTGGGTATTGTCCCCTTGAGTAAAAGGAAAATCTCTAGAACAGCATAAACACAACTCAACCGTAATTGACATCTACTCCTTTTATTGAAGTAAGAAGTTCAAACTTCATACCTCCAAATTTATTGTACTAAAAAAATGGAATCTCTAAGTTGCATCCAAATTGTAATAAAAAAATAAGAATAAGAATCCAATTAGAGTACTAAAACTTCTCAAGACCACTTATTATAAGGTGCATTGGGCACGAATCCAATAGCTAGTGATCACACATTCTATCACAATCATTTGAAAAAATAAAATAAAAATAAACAAACAAGAGACTAAATACACTAGCAAAAATTTAATTTCTTATTTGCCCAATGTGATATCAAAAAATTTAAGCGATAATCTTAATGATGTATATATATTTTTAAATAAAGATAGCTCCTACACTCTACTTCAACAAGTGTATTGAAAACATTATTTTCATTTTCTTTCTCGATCAAACAATTTTTCTAAAAATAATATTACATAAGGACGGGCATGGATACAAAACTAGTATATACTAAGAGGGAGAGATGAATTTCACACAAATTTTGCCATTTAAGTTTGTATGGTTCCTGTTTTTGTCTTTCCCATCAACAAAAGTTAACTAGCTTTACATGACACATAACATCAAAAATGAGTCCACATCTAAAGAAAACAACCATCCTAACATATTTTAGAACACAAAACTTGCCTGTTTCTGTTGGGTTTATACACCAAAAATTCACAAAATGGGCAAACTCCCAACGGCATGCGTTCCCAGCAAATCCTTGATTCGAATACAATGAGATTACAGTTTTCCTTTTTCAAAGTTAGGCAAAAGATATACTGATAAAAGCTCAACTGACTGAGATACAATTGAATCCTAGACCGAAAATACACATCGAACTAAGAACGAATACTTCAAACCAAATTACATTTATAACTAAGGTAGAAGCGTCATAATATAATGATCCTAGAGTACACAGTTGAAACATAATATTAATTTCGTGGCTTCCTTGCATGAAAAATGGCAGAAGCAAACTTACGTCTGTGCTCAAGTTCTTGATCTCGGCCACAAAGCCTATGAGCTTTACAATGTCGGGAAGTAAACAGTCACCTTTAAGTGGTAAAAATACCCCAGTTCCCAGGTTCATCAGGTGAAGCATCCATCCTTAGTTCTTCATCTTTTAAGGCTCATATTCTGTGGCTTCTGGTATACTCCTCACTGCAATGACTTGTCCAGTACATGGACTACCCAGGTAAAGACATCCTACAATACAATATAGAATTGGATCCTTGATACCTACTATACTTATAAGTGATTCTCATGGGCATGTCTTTTAGGCTCCCTATCTGCATAAACAGACCAGTTCTTGCGGTTTCCATCTTCCAAACCATGGTAATGGTTATTAGGCGCAGGATCGTTCCACTTCTTCCCCTCAGAGTGCCAATCAGGTGACCTTCCAGCTTTTCTCTTGCGGCTGTTCAATGCTGGGGAAGCATCATCTAGCATCTCCCCCTCTTCTACTACTGCATTCTCTGCTTTCGTCCCCCATGAAGTGTGGCTCTTGGTTCCTGCATGATGCCCACTTAACAATTCCTCACGAACCTTTCCGTCGTCTTGATTATCAACCTTAGACCCGCTTTGCCCCCTCTCACGCCTGTTTTTCTCATCCTCTGCTGCCAATTCTATACCATCTTCTAGCTCTCTCTCAATGAGATCATCTTCATCCATCACATCTTTCTTCCTGGACATTTCTCCACGTGACTTTCTTCTTTTCTCAAGTGCTGCCTTGACCTTGTCTCTATCAATCATTTTGATGGCTTCTTTGGGTGACTGCCCAACTGGACCTTCACGAACCTCAACATTTCGACCCACTATACCACTAGACTTGTGAGATACACCATCATCCCTCCATTCTCCTGCTTCTGCAGTCTCACTTTTACTATTATTCTTTTCTTTCTCTTCACCTCCAACGTGCTCCACTACAGGTCTTGTTCTGTCTGAAACATCTCTGCTGTTCTCCTTGTAGGACAATTCGTCGGTATGATGATGACTATCAGTTTCCAGGTCCACCTTCTGACCAGTAATTGCACTACCCACATCTGTAGTAGTCCCGTTGTTCTTACCAAGATTCTGAGCAACTCTTTGAGGTACCCCATGATTGTCGGCATAGGAATGGTCGGGTGCCGAACAAGATGATACTTGCTTTGAACTATGTTCCTCAGTCACAGCTGTAGTTTTTGCTACATTGTGATGACTAGGACCCCCACCAGTGCTTCCATCTACTTCACTTCCCTGAGCTGGTGGCACTCGATTTTGCTCATATAGTTCTAGCATTTGATTGCTTACCTCTGCAGCAAAATATAAACAAATGATTAGTTCAAATTTCTAACTGATCAACTCAAAGACTGCAGAGAAACATCTCAGTCTGAGACAGCTATACTATCGTGGATTAGCCACTCTTAATCTTGAAAATCTATGACCCAAATCAGATGGATAATATATTACATTCTTAATCATTCTTCATAGAATTCAAGAAATGATTTGTGAAAAGCTAAATCATCTGGTTCAGGTTAGTTTTTCACAATTCTAAAGGGACGAGAATTACAAATATCAGAGCCACAAACAGCAAAGGCTGTCATTTTTGGTCAGAGATTATCTCAACTGACAAAATGAAGGGACACCAACCCTCCAATTGGCGAGGGGTGACATCAAATTCTTGCCACCAAACCTTCTCACCATCCGATGGAAGCTTCACTTTGAGAAACTTGGCAGCAAGAAAAATGGCACCTGCTGCGATGTGATGGGGCTTAAACTGCAGACAGAGTGATGTCCTCAACCTGCCCCAAGAACCAATGTAGGAAGAGTGAATAAAGAAAAGAGGCCACCTAATAGGAACTACAAGATTCATGAACAAACATTTTGTCTCTTGATCTTACCCATCATTGACAAAATTCCATGCTACTTGAGCTAGTGCGTTCTGGGCAACTTTAAATTTTTTTATTGCTTCAACAAGTGGTTTATAAGGATGATGAATATTCAAGTCAAATGCTAAGGTTGCAAGCACGACTCTCTCACCAAGTAAAATTAACTCCTTCTGTTGCTCATAAACTTCCTGAATATAAGAGATTAATAAGAAAGTGAGATAACAATATTAACACAATCATAATTCGGAAAGGAAACAAAATGCCATTAACTATGAATTGTGTGAGAGTGTGTGTGAGAGAGATTTCTGCTACGCTGCCAAAAACACAGAAATATTGGGGGAGCCAGTGACAACCTAATAATTATTATTTATTTTGTTTTTCTAAGAACCCGAGCTTTTATCGAAAACCTAATAGTTACTAGGTCGCTATCAACTTAGAAAACAAACAGATTAACAGGTTCTAAACAGCATCAGTAAGAGATGACCTTCTGTTTGATCCTCTGGGCCGCAGAAGGATTTTTCATGTGAATAATCTCATAAGATACAATGATTACATCCTTTAGCGGACGAGGCGTCTCTTCAACCTTCCCAGCAAGGAACATACAGACAGTTGCAATGGTCTGCAGATCATATTTAAAAACATAAGTCTAAATATCCTAATAGTTTTCTCTTTTTTTTTTGGATAAGAAACAATTTCATTGATGGTATGAAATTACAAAAAGGGACCATGCAAGTGAGTTACAAAATAAGTCTCCAATCGGATAAAAGGTTTGAAAAACTATAATGATGGAAAAGGGGAACATTTACACCATGATATAACTAGTAAGACTATATCGCTCCTTGTCTTTGAAGATTAAGTGATTCCTCACCAGCCAAGTATTCCAAAAGAAAGCTCTAACAAACATACTGATAGCCACTAAATATCCCTCCCTGCTTATCATCTACCATTTTTCCTGCTATTACCTTCTACTTGCTATATTGTCTTCTGAAAGACAGAAGTAATAGTCATTTCACATGCTACCTTATCTAATTCTGTTAAATACATTCCATGGATATGAATTATAAAAACAAATTGAGAGCACAAGATTAAAATTTTAAATTCACAAAGGACTTTAAAACTCTCGAACAAATAAAAGTAAAACATATTAATTAATTTTTTGAAAATTATCATTGACTAAAACATATTTATTAACAAATGAAACATCATATATTTTTTATAACAAAATCGTTTTTTTTTTCTAATCTAAAAGTGAACACCAAAGTATTTGTGATTTATTTTTCTAAATTTACTAGAAATTCACTATTTGTAAATATTTGGCAAACTTATTAAATAAAAACCACTTACAAATTAAATGATTGAATCATATGCAGCCTATATGATAAACTACTAACTATTTATGAATAAAATAAATAATTAAAAAAAACAAAATAAAACCAAACACTTGACCCGCAGAACACCATACCAATTACTGCATAAAAGGGCAAGATCCATTATGAAATATTTCAACTAAATACATAATAAATGAGATACACATTAGAACAACAAGATCCTATGTTCATGTAAATATAGCAGTTGTGTCAGAGAATTAAACCCAACCAGAAGAAGAAGAAAAAGAAGCAGCAGCATTCAAAATCAAGTATTAAGACAATAACCATCGAGGTGGATATGTCACCCCCACATAAGCAAGATTTAAACCAATCTTAGATTGACACACCATGAAAAAAATACAGGCACATAACTTTGTTATGATTAATCTAAACAAGAAACATACCCTCCTGTCATTCTTTGCATGGGATTGACGAAGAAAGAATCGATGACAGAAAATTATAGCTGTGGCTATGGTTACTTGAGGCCTGCATTAAATATGATTTTAGAGATATACTAGTTAGGAAAAAATTCAAACCTTATAAATGATAATTAGCCAGTGTTTTCAAGACGCAAGGAGAACCTCAAGGCGACAAGCCCTTAGATTGCCTAAAGGCAAGAGGCGACAAAAAGGCGAAGCTTGGCGAGGTGCACTTTAATAAATTAAAAAAATAAAAATATATATATCGCATAAATTTATAAACTAAACATGGTTGAAAAATGTCAAAACTATAAGAGATCAATACTAAATAGTGAATTCATCAAAATATTAACAAGAAACATAAAATAACCAAATTCTAATGGTTCACAAACAACATTAAGAAATAAGAACAAAAGTAAAATATCAAACAACATTAATGCTTATGTTTTGGCTCTACTCCCATCCTATCATAATTGGAAGATTAACAAAACAAATAAAAGAAAGAAATTAACTCTTAGTGAAGTGATCTATGATTAAAGGAAAGAAATGAAAAGACATGAAAGTGAAAAATGAAAACAGAGGCGACATGACTTCAAAACAATTAAAAAAGAAAGAGAAGAGATGAAAAGAAAATAACAGAGGAGAATGAAACCTTTCGAGGAGTCTAAGAAGGAATAAGACAAAGGTGAGCAATGCGAAGGAAGAAAGAATGCAAAGACAAACGACGGCAAACACGAAGCCACCATCAAAGAAAGTAGTTGCTGGCGATGATTTCTGGCGAAGAACAATGAGGAAGACGCTGGCGAGACGAAGAAAGCAAACGGAACGATGGAGGAGAATCGCGCAAATTTAGGGGTTTTTTTTGTTTGAGGCGGGACTTAGTTTTAAGTTTAAATGATTTTAAATCAAAAAAGAAGACAATGCACTCGCCTTCAACTACGCGCTCGCCTCACCATATGGCAACGGCACACCAAGGCAAGCGGCTGACTGAAGACACTTGCCTGGGCGTTGTTCAAGGCACGCCCAACCCAAAACGCCTCGCCCCTTGCAATAGGCAAGCACCTGGCGCACCTTGAAAACACTGTAGTCTGTAATTATCCATTATACGATGCAACTCTATAATATTTCTTTTGTGTATAATAGTATTAACCCATCCTTTTTATACCCAATCATTTTTTCCTTCAATGTATTAACACAAGAAATATTCTAACTTCTCAGTGAATTCAAAACAACGATGTTTTTGTAATAACAAACACTACATAGGAGAAGAGAAAAGGGATGAAAAAGAAACTAAATTGAACCAAACCAACCAAGAACGTTTGTTTGTCTAATCCACAAGGCCCAACAACACACAGGAAGACCGTCTGACAGAACCAATATTGTTAATTCTCTCATAGACAAACAGCCAAGCAATTGACCTTCTGACAAATTTTAATTTTCCGAAACGAGGAAAATAGAGAAGGAACAAAAGGGCCAAAGGCCACAGAGAAAAAGAGGATATATAAGAGAACCCACCTGAAGAATTGGAGTCCAAATACAAATATCTCCGGACTCGAGACAAAAATGAAACCCATGCAATGGAAAAGTAAAGAAGACACGTCAAAATACTCCCTTTTAAGTCAAAATTGAAAACATATGAAAATGAATCCCAACAAAAGGAACTGGCAGAGTAGAGTTCCCTCATGTAAATTTTAGGTTGTAAAAAAAATTGTAAAAGTCAAGTTGATCTTTCCAACGAGTGTAGGTGGAGTCTTGGTAAGAATGGGATCTTCTCTGCTGGAGCTCCAGGATCAAGTACTCCCTCAACATTTTTTAAGGCCTTACGAAAGCACAAATGTCCTAGGAAATGTAAGGTTTTCCTCTGGTATCTTGAGTTAGATGGCTTAAACACAGTGAACGGAATTTAGAAAAGGAAACCCTACCTAGCATTTAGCCCCTCTTCATGTGTTTTTTGTAAATGGTAAGAACTTGAACAAAGGCACCAACCATCTCTTTGTTTCCTGCCCTGTGTCAATTTGCTTGTGGTCACATCTTCCCACAACCTATCTGACCTTATAGCATTTTTTTATTTCTTTCAGCCATGTAGAATCACAAAATGAGAGGAAGCCAACTTGCCAAAGCACACAACCTTTCCTTCCCAAAGGAGGATAAAAAACAACTTCCTCCATCATCTTACTGATGCTTGACCTCTAAACTATAGATATTCTAACAGTCTGCAACAAACCTTAAACTCTGGGAGTAAAAGGCATAACCATGAAATATGATTAAAATCCTCCCCTTCCCCTCTTGACAAGACACACCAATAGCTTCCTCCATCATCCTATGAATGCTTGACCTCTAAAATAAAGATAAGCTAAAACTTTGACACGGACGATTCAAAACTCAAGGAGTAAAAGGCATATAACCATAAAATATAATTTAGATAATCTATTCGCTCTCCCACAAAACACACCAGTTTAGGCCAAGAACAAGATTGGAGGCTCCCTGCCAAACGTCTACTGCATTAATCCTTAGAAGGGCTACAAGCCAAGCTAAGAACCAAATCTTCTTCAAAATTTTGACTTCCATAAAGAATTATTTTTTAAGAAAAAAAGGTGGGGAAATAGTCAAAGACGAAACCAAACGAAGACTTACAAGAAAAATCTACCAACTCAAGAGACCACCAGTCTCTACAACCAGGAAAAATAACAATCAACTATTAAAAAAAATACTAGAGGGAGGCTAGCACCTTTAATCTCTAAATCATAAAGGGCCCTACCCCATCAAAATGAAAATAAAAAAAGGAGGCCCTCCCCTCAAATGGATGAATAAGGAGGTTGGACAGTTAGGCCATAGAGTAAATAAGTGAAAATGTTTTTCTTATAAGAAACAAAAGATATATTATG
>NW_019104509.1:1658376-1679688 GCF_001995035.1 Momordica charantia
TGTCTCTTGCAAATTAAATTTGTGGAACTAGAACTGATCAAAAAATAATTGGTGGAATAACCAACTACTGATTATCAAAACCTTTTTCCCGTGTCTATTTTCATGCCGAAAAAATTAACAATGATAGTAAATTAAAAAAAAACAGCTTCTTAAATGCAACACACGTGATATAAGTATAGATATGGAAGAGCACATGTATGCATTTTTATAACAGAAGTAAACAAAAGAGAAGGGAACTGCATACCACAACGCAACTGTTTGCGGATGATGCCAGTTTCTCCATCTTGTCAATAGAATTTAAAGTTCTATATAGGCACATTAAAAGAGTGTCAACTCCCTCTCTAACAGCTGACATCAAATCTTTATGGCGGGAAGCCTCTAAGTACCTATATTGACAGAGAGAGAGGTTACTTTTTTTTTAAGGAAACAAAACCTATTACTGAATTTGTGAAAGCTGAAAAGTTAGGGCCATCATGATATTGAAAGAATGAGATATTACTACCAATCACAAAAGCGAACAACTCAATAATTATCAAGAAGTAACCTACTGCAATAAAAAATTTAGCTCTTCTCCTTTCAGAATTCATTTATAAGACAGATTAATATAATATTAATGAAAAGGAATTAAAAAATGAGAAGAAACATAAGGTCCTCAACACTACTAACTACTAGTAACAAGAAACCCAATCTCATAATTCCTTCATAAAGAAGAAAATATTATATGTATATGTATCTCCGTATGTATGTATGTGATAAGAAACAAAACAAATCATTAGGAAACAAATGGAATACTGGATAAAAGGCCAGAGGGAAGAGGAAACCCATTGCCTGGGAAGTTATAAAAATCTTCTCCAGTCCAAGTTAATAAAAAAGCTGCTCAAATTAATAGAGATACACTCCAATTTGAGACGAGGGCTGGACATTTAGCCAAAAATCATTAAATCTCATAAAAGCATCATTTTTTTTTTTTACGAATCGGAGCGACGAAGAGTAAATCTCATAAAAGCAAAATTAAAAGTCATATTTCTCGTCTCTAACCACAAGGACCAAAGTAGAGCCTTTGTTAGACTGCACTTTTCCTCAAAACTCTAGTTGTGTGCCCTTGAACCACACTGCTTGAAAGCAGAAAATTATATGAATCATGTAAACCAAATTTTGACCCAAAAATAGCTATCCCCCATCACACTTTACTTCAAAAGAAATTCAGAAAAAATCTACACAAATAAAAATACCTAACAAATTTTCTTTAATCTAAAAAGTCAATAAATCAATAAATAAAATAAAAATACCTGATAATATGTTTTACTGCTGACTCTAACAAATCAGACCTACTTGGTGGATTCAAGAGAAAATCATCATTTACTGCAGTTTCTACTCCTACTTTTTTAAGAAATGTGGCTCTTTGGATGGCAAGCAAACCATCGTCTATAACATCTTCAAAAGGAGCAGGGGGAGGATGCATTGCCCAATACCGATTTCTCGGAATCTGAAAATTCAATATTGAAACTTTAGACCTACGATATTGATTTTTTTTTAGTAGAAAAGAAACCAATAAATAAATTGAAGATATTTCAAACTCTTAAATAGCGCATCTAGAAATAAAGGGGACAACAAAATGTTTCGCATTAAGATTACAAGGTAACAAAATAATTACAAAAATATACAAATTAAATACTTTTATAGTATTAATGAAAGTTTTGCTTCTAAGAAAAAATACATACAAACAGTGAGCAGTTCTTTTTGTTTTTTTTTTTGGACAAGAGCAGTTTTAGACCAGCAATATATAAAATTTTAACTTATCCCTACCATTATCAACATCTTCATTTTTCTCTAACGAATTATCTAGTTCTTTTCAACTAGCCAAACATAAAGTTGAGCTGCAGAAACTTTTTCTAAGAAACAATTTCGTTGATGTGAATGTCAATGAAATTTAAAAGGGGCTGACAGGATCGAGTTATTGGACAACCAACGTGATGCAATAATAATTAACGTAAAGAGAAAGTACCAGCAGGGACCAACGATTTGGGTCTTTCATTACAAATGGAAATATTTCAGAAGGCTGCATTGTCTCAGATTGCAAAAAGTGATTTACTGCTTCCTCAAATTGCAAGTCAAAAAGCAAGAGAAATCCAATTTGAGCATGAACAAAGTATAGCATATCCTTGGACATTTCACCTGCACACTCTAGGTCCTCTGCCAAAGAGATTGCTTCCTTAAAATTCTTCCTTCTTAGCAAATCTTTAATTTGTTCATCACAAGGCAATTTTTGATAGCACATAACCTATGATATTCGAGCCGGACAATAAACGTTAACACCAAGGTTATTAAATAACAATTTAGAACTAGCTGAGCATCAAGAAACAGTTAAACAAGCATCAGTCGTGAAGATATACATATATTCTTCCATAACATGCATATCTCAGTAGGCATTCCAATATATTAAAACAGCAAATATAATCGCATGCCTCACATATATAAAGTTTCTTTAGGATCAAAATTTTCATGTTAATACTATTGCTCCATATTCAACCATTCCAGTTGGAACCTTTCAATTTGAGCATAATATTCATATTTATCTACTGAATTTGTTATTCCATGTTGCATTACAGACACTTGCAATACAGGACAAATAAAATTTGCTTCGACTTCATAAATTGGTATACCTTATTAGTCACAGCAATGGCAATAACATCCCCACTACCATCTTCCTCATCTGAAACGATGCAAGACTCAATTTCGTTTCCATTAAAAGTAATTTTTTGAATACAGCTACCAGTATTCCTATGATATAGCTTCAGCCGTCCACTGCTTGCAACAACTACATACGCAGATATCTCAGCAACAGAAGTTGGGATATCATGAAACACAAGACTCCCACCAATAGGTTGACCATAAGCATCAACAGTAATGCCTACTCTATCCACCAATAATAGCACCTTCCACTCTTTCCGCAACAATTTAAGGCATGGAGGACTCGAAAACTCTGGTAATTTAAATATTAGACTATTCTCTCCCGTAACACATGAAACAAGATAATACCCGTTAGCAGTACCAACAATTATTGAATCATTGAGCCACACCATTGTTGAAACTCCTTCATTACACGGTACTTCTTTCAAAATCAGAAGGGACTCGTTGGCATCACCAATATCTCGGTCACTTCTGCCAGTTGGACGACCTAAAACAACTTCGAATAGAATTAACCTTTTACCAATTAAAGCCGCAAAAACGCAATTACTTTCTTCACGTGGCGATTCTGAATCTTTGATTTTCAAGCCATTTGTTCGTATCCCACCTCCCAGTCTCTGCAAAAACCTTTGACCTGAGCTCGTAAATCCAGAATTACCATCCACCCTCTCATACAGGTTAGAACACTCGGACTCACTACTCCGAATTCGCTTCGCAATCAAAGAAACTCCTTTCAAACTCGTCAACCTCTTCGCTGGCAGTAAAAGAAGCGAATCAACGATATACAGAAACCCATCGGAACAAAGTACTAAAACCCTTTCAATTCCACGAAGCACGTGCAAACGGACGACTGGGGAAACGCTAACCGCAACACTCCTCACAAGTGAAACTCTCTCCGACGAAGAGACAATTCTGGAAGCATCCGAGTCAGCTGGTTCAGAACCGAAAGCGCAAGAATTTGAATATTTTGGAGTTACAGAGAATAGGATAAGTGCTCCAGATTTGGTTCCGGCGTAAATTAGGGTCTCGGAATCGGAGACAGTGGAGAGGGAGAGAGATCGAATTGAAGTACGAAAATGATTGGAAATATCGAACTCCTCAGCCAGTGGTTCAAGAACAGCCCAAGTCCTGCTGTTGGGCTTGGCCATTGAGTGAGCGAGAAGCAAATTGGTTCTCCGGGATGCTACCTCGGAACCGCCATTAATGGAAGATGAAGATGGAATTGAAGCAGCTGAATTGGTTCTCCCAATTCTCAACATTTGTCCCCTCTCCTGCTAAAGTTTTGCTGCAGAATAATAAATAGTCTTAAGATTTTTGTTCTCTCTTAATTAGACAAACATTTATATAATCTATTAAAATTTTTAAAAATTCCCCAAAAATCACCATTAAAACTTTTAATTTAGTCCTCACCTTCCTAAATTTGTTGATTTTTTTTTAAAAAATTTTTAGTACATTAAATTTTTTAAGTAAATATAGTAATTATATAGAATTTTAAAATTACAATATTAGAGGTAGAAACACTTTGAATTTTTAGATTGATGCTAAGTTGACTATTCAATTTAAGATTTGATTACAACGGTGCTATAATTTAAAGATGTGATCGTCAATTCAAGAGTGATCTGTCGTGTGATGTAACAATATCTAGAGTTCATGGGGCAGATTTTGCAATTTTCACTTTTTTTTTTTTTTTTGGAACCTTGGAGGATGTTATTTTTAAGATGTTTGTTTGTTTTAAGAGGTCAAAAATCAAAATCTTTCAAGATTCAACAATGGACTCTATCCAAACAAATAAATAATCACCCAATCCAATATATATATATATATATATATATTTTAAATCAAAGGTTTAAATTTATTTAAACAGTTGTTAGTTTCTATAATATTTTGAATTTGAGAATATTTTATCTACAAGGTTTTTTTCCCTCTCTGGTTTGAATCCTATTTCATTTTAGTATGGCTAATTCAAAACTTTAATTGAATAAAGACGGATTTTTTTTGTTTTTTTACAAGTTCAGGTGAGATGGATCTTTATCATTCAAACAATCTGTAAAATGTTGTGGCATCATTTTATTATCTAAATTGAATAATATTAATATTATTTACCAAATATATGATTGAATGCTTGATATTTTAAGGGTAAAATTGAAACATAAAAAAAAATGCACACATTTTGAATAATCAAATCTATCATATTCTACAATGAATTACTAACTTGAACATAGTTCAAAAAGTTAGACATCTATAATCTTTTTATTGGTTATAAGATCTAATTCCGACCCCTATTAAATTTTTGTTTCCTATTTGTAATGTAATATTTTAAAATAAATATGTTGTATAAGAATAATATGGTAACAATAAATAAACTAGTTGAAGATAGAAGGTAAGTGAGTGGAAGCATATGTATATATATATCTATTTGATGAGCAAAATTTAGTGATGATGCTGCCCGTGTCCTTAAGCTAGGGTTGCCCGCTTGCCCTTTGCATCTCTAGTCTGAAAGACAAACCATATGCAAATTAAATATATTGAAATTGAAGGATTTACTAGTTATAAAAAAGGGAAAAAAAAAACAGAGAGAGAGAGATGATATCTGGGTGGTAAAGATAGAAATAAATTTGGAATAAAATAGAACTTTGGTTCATACCATCTATAAACAATCCTAGAAGATTTTCCCAAAGTAAAAGCTAAAAGCAAATTTTAAATGCATTTTTCTAGAACCTATCAGCATATAGTGTAACTATCACTATATTTATTATTTTTTTTTGATATTTGTAAGTGTCCAGACCAGCTTAGTTKTTTGACCAATCTCATGGGACAACAGCTTGACCCGACAATATTTGGTGCCGAGAAACACATAGGAATTGACAACCCTAGCCCTTTTGGACCAATGGGCCACCCATGATAGCGTAAATATCACTATTACTACTATTTCAATGATCATTCAGCCGAGATATAGGAATTGGGAACACTTTGAAAAATGCATACTATCAAAGTGGTGAGAGGAAAGTAAAGAGAGAGAAGGAAAAATGGAGGTACCTGCATGGAGACAGATTTTTTGGAATCCAAGAACTGTCTGTAAATGCCGTACAGCCTCTGCTTCTCAGCATCTGATACTGATGGTCTTGCCTTGGCTGTAGCTGCCTTCAAAATAGCATCAGTAATGATAGGCTTTTGAGCTGGGTCATTAGCATTCATGCTATCGAGATGCTCGTGAACCGCTGCAAGTTGAGCATCTGAGAGTAGAGCTTGAAGGTCGGCTCCACTGTATCCTTCTGTCATATAAGCGACCGCCTCCAAATCAACATCACTAGCTAATGGCAACTGTATCCATCCATTATTCAATTAAAAACATTGTCATTCAACTTCTAAATTCATCCATCAGTGAGACTAATATGGTTCAAAAAATTGCGAGGAAAATATATAAGAGATTAAATATACTTTAATATACCAATAACAACTTTTGAGCTCAATAGTAATTTAGTTCAAATCCATGTAATATCACTTCTTCCCCCATTTTTATCAATAGTTAATAAGCTGGGTTTTCATAAATCAAATTAAAATTTAAGCCTACTCATGAGAAGAGTGTTAAGTGTTAAGAATATATATAAGAGATAATTAAATATACTCTAATCTATTAACTTAAGCACTTAAGCTTTTGAGGTAAGTGATAGACTTCATAAAAATAGATGCATTGAGGTAAACTCGCTAATATTCCTAGCTAAGCTTTTTCCCAACCAAACAACGATCTAAGAATTTTCTAGGTCCAATGGATTTGAACTTGGAGGCTGTACCTCTTGGACAAATTATAATGCTCAATGACAAATGTGTTCGTGTAATGGAAAGAAATTGATCTGTATATTTTAGTTAGCAAACTAGTTAGTTTAAAAGCTTATTTTTAACTTAAAACTGTCTCCTGCAAATTTTACCATTGTGAAATAAATAAATAAACAAAATTTAACCATGCGTTGTATTCATGAAACTATGTATGTGTATTTATATTTACGTATATCAAACTCTCTACTACCTTAAACTGAAAAATTATTCTAATGGCAGAAGCAAAATAAACGGAATAAAAGATGAAACAAGAAAATGCCTATCTACTGGTGTCATGAGCATAACTGAAACCTTTCAGCCATTAATAGACGTTGGTCCCAAGTGGGTAAACTGAAAGGTGACGTTGATCCGTAAGCCATAAAAGCCAAAAAAAAATGCAAACACAAATGAATAATTAGAGTTCAGAGACACCAACCTTTGTGGAAAGAACTTGAAGAATATTTAGCCGTTCCACTGGAGAGGGGAAATCACAAAACAGAAGACGATCTAGCCGGCCAGGTCTTAGCAGTGCGGCATCAAGCAAATCTGGTCTACTGCTTAAAATGAAAAACGAAATACAACTAAAGAAGAAAAAGAGAAGCCGGGGAATTGAAAACTAGTCAATTATTGAACATAGTGGAATTTAGAAAAGAAAAAAAAAATTATGATAGAAAGCAAGCAATCACGAGATAAGCATGATTATTTCAGCTATTGTTGTTGTCGCTGGCCCCCATTTTTTTAAACGAAGAGATACTAACCTTGTTGCAGCAAAAACAAATACACCGGTTAGAACTTCAACACCATCCAATTCAGTTAGAAACTGCAAGCAGGGAAACAAAGTAGTCAGAAAATAAATGAATCCAAAATCAATACAGGGTCAAGTTAATAGGATACCCACTTGATTGACCACACGATCAGTGACTCCAGTGTTATCGTGCCCTCTCTTTGGGGCAATTGAATCAAACTCGTCAAAGAAAAGAATGCAAGGTGCTGCTGCAGTTGCTTTCGAGAAAATATCCCGAACCTGAGACCAATTGTTGAGATTCTAAGCAAAAAGCATTCATTATATCTAAATCTTTCAAGATATTTCCTGATCTGAAAGACATAAAAAGAATTTAACAGAACAAGACCTCAACCTTCGTTAATTACTTAATTATAGACCCCCAGATTTAACAATCTGTCCGAAACAAGGGACAGGTATAAAAATTTTATGCTTGTCAATCAATTCTTAAATTGAGACCGAGAGTAAAGAGAGGTTTAGCACATAAAACTATAAGAGAAAACCACACAAGCCACTTGATAAAATCACAAGCAACACACTGGCCATTAAAACGTTCGACAACATTATAAGATATACAGGAAGCACGACATTTTCAGATTCCTGGCATTAATTTGAACATACTAAGAAACTAAACTTTAACGGTGCTAAACAATATCAATCAAAGGATCATATCACATGCACTTTAAATTTTAAAAAAGTGGTAAGCAAGGTTAGTCAGTCTCTCACAGCTTGCTCAGAAGCGCCAATGTATTTGTTTAAAAGTTCAGGCCCTTTCACTGATATAAATCGCAAAGAACAAGCAGCAGCAGCAGCACCAACTATGTGTGTCTTGCCACAACCAGGGGGTCCATATAGGAGAACATTCGACCGTAACCTTAAAGGAGCTCGCGAAAAGATATTGGGGAACTTTGAAGGCAATACAAGCATCTGCAAAAAGATATCGGGAAACTTTGAAGGCAATACATGCATTTAATACATAAATGTGTAGGAAAATATTAAAAATAGAAAGCTCTAAAATAATGTAGGACATGGACGGGAAAAAAGAAAATATATACTTGAATTAATTAAGATGCATTGAATCAGAATTCAATCTTATAATGGTACAAATGAAGGAAACGGCATTCGAACTATTTAGAAAACATAATGAAAATTAATGAGTAAAATAAAGTAACATTTGTCTGATACTTTACAAGTAAAAAAAGAAAGTAACTGCATAAATAATAAAAGATATAGGGCATAAGGAAGGATGTAGAAGGACAAATATAAAAAACCAAGATATACTATTCAAGGATTTCGTCCTTCCAGATGACACCCAAGCTGGAGTATAGATACTGAGCATTTTTAGCCTGATGACTAGATGGAAACATCAACGTAACTTGATTCTTTGTGGAAACATGAAAAGAATCCACTTGCTCTTCATCCGCCTTCTTCTTTATGAAGTGTTTGGTCTATTTGCACATGTTTTGATTTAATCAATCTGGATGGGATTGTAAGTTGATACTTATACTAAGCCTCACTGTCATGTTTTGGATAAGAAAGAACACCTTCCATTGATGTGAGAAAAGTACAAAAATACAAACAGAATGTACTCTGAGGAGTCGTGGAAAAAGATTTCCAATTGGTCAACAGAAAAGAGGCAATTATTTAAATAAATAAATGATAAAACTTGAACTTTAAAGCCCAAAGTCCATGTATCACCAACGCAGACATAAAAAGCTTCAACATAATCCAAATTCTCAAGAAGCCAAAAGAAAATTATACCTCTTTGATAGAATTCTTAACTTCAACTAAACCGCCAACATCATCCCAGCCTGAGCGACCACCTTCTGCAGCTGGTTTAGTAATATCACGCATTGAAGCTGGAACAAATTCGTTCATAGCCAGAGAAAAATCATTTTCGATTAGAGTGGGATGTTGCTTCTGGTTTAGAGCAAGATGCAGTGGGAGAAAACGGCTAACGGCAGCGTGGACAGCTCTATCAACCAAAATTTCCTGAAAGTAGAATTCGAACGTTTTTATGCTTAAAGATGAACATGAACGTGCAAATTTGGGGGGAGGAGACATCACGCTTGTCTAAGTAAATCTATAACACATAATGAGGTGCAACTAAATAGCTTGATTTGTTAAATGACAGACTATTGAAGTAAAACTTTTGATTTTTTAACTTCAGACACAGCATCAAAGCAGGAATGAAGGCAATGGTAAAAAAAATAAAAATAAAAAAAAAACCAAAATAAAAAGGAGAAAAAAATGGTGTATAAATGTGACGAGGAGCAAATTCTCAAAAAAAAAAAAATAATAATATTAAACACGACATGAATAAATATTTTTCCATTTGAAGAATAAAACAATATCCATTCCTCCACTCCAAAGTAAGAACTTGCAAGCTAATTAAAACAAACAATCCACAATTAGCATTTTAAGTTGGGAAGGAGTCAATCCTTGGGTCATTTCATTAGGACACCACTCTTGATAAAAAAAAGTTGCATTTCTAGATTATCATAGCAAACAATAAAAATGTTTTTTTATAAGACAGAATAACAACAGAACAATCTACATTATTAACTTAGTATAAACTCACAATAATGAACTATCCTAAAAACCTCCTCCCATTCCATTCTAACCAAAAACCAAAAAAGTGGTGAATAGCCTTATCCAAATTCAAAGTATCCTCATTTTTTAAAGGAAAGAAAGTAATTTGACATTTATTCCAAAAAAAAAAAAGAAAAAAGAAAAATCCCCTTACGATTAAGGATCAAACCAACACCAAAATTGGAAAACCCTACATCAAATACCATAGAACAGATGGTCGTGAACCAACAGATCCTACTGTTATGAAGTATCCTTACACAAAATATACCCACCAGAGTTGGAAGTTTACAATTTTGGACCTCTCATGGAGTAATTCCAAAGAATTACCCCATTTATTAGCCATAGTCCAAGAAGAAAATCTCACTTTTAGGTAATTCTGCTTTTAATGTGGCATCTTTGGTTGGAAAGGAATTCTTGTGTTTTTGAAGATAAGTCCTCTACTTTTGACATTTTTTGTAGGAATGTACAGTTCACCGTCTTCTGGTGGTGCATCAATTATAGGAAATTCTTTTGTAACTACAACCTTTCCATGGTCTTTAACAATTGGAAAGAGATTGTCTAGTTTCTTAGGTGGGGTTCTCTCTACCCCAGCCCTTAGGATGTTACCTTTGTTTTTTATGAAATGAAGAATGTTTCTTATCTAAAAAAAAGATCCTCAATCGTGAAGAATGACGATTAAAAGGCTCCCCCAACAGAAAAATAAAAGCCTGAAGTATGACCAATATGAGACAGAACCAGAACAATACTTGCCCTCCCTATCCCAAACCCTAAATTAGGTATAATTGGAGCTTAATGAAGCAACAAAGAAGAGTTCAAAGTAATCCCTAGTATGTATGTATGTATATATAAAAGTTACGAGAACCCTATTTTTATATTGATTTTTTTGAACAAGAAACAAACTTTTGATTGATATATATATATTAGTTACAAGAACCCTAATTTTATATTGATATCAACATTTGAAAACATTTCCATGAAATATTTATAAAAATGAACGTAACAATTACAACAAAGCAAGAAATAGCTATGTACCAAATCATATGCATCATAGCCATCACATTTTGAGGCAATTTCTTGTAAGGTCACATCTGAACAATCTAGGGAACGTCTCTGTATTTCATGCTTCAAAATAGCAGCTCGTTCTGATGCAGCAGGAGCAGGCAATTCCATATGAAAGTCGAATCTTCCTGATTTATCCAATTGAAGGAAAAAACTAGATTTAAAAATTGAGAAAAAAAATTATAGAAAAACTGGTTAAGCACATGTGCAGCCATCTCCAGCTTAGTTGGGAAAAAGACAAACCTGAAGATCTCAATGATTGTGGTATTTTATCTAGAGTCTGCACGGAAGCCACAAATGCAATAGGACCAACCTGACACGAGCTTTTCCTCTTTTCCTGTCAGTTTTGATGAAAGTGGACCAAAACACTAACATTATAATCATAATGATATAATTTTAGAAAAATCTGGCTTTTTTTCTTTTAATCAAGAAACAAAAATTTAATTGATGAATGAAATTAAGCAAAAATGTTCGATGATACAAACTTCAAAATGAGTTAGAAGAAATATATATGAACAAGAAAACCAAAAAGCTAAGTAATGAAAGCATCCCAAGAACAGCAAATAATACTTGAAGAATAGTTCGAAAATAAAACTGAGAGTGAAAACCATTGAGAAGCCTTGAATTTTGTTAGTTCAGAACACTCTATCCATTCTTTGCCCTTGTCTGGTTTCCTTTACACCAAACATCTGATAATATAGCTTTAACCGGATTAACACAAACTAATAGGGTTTTGGAGAAAGGTAAAATCTGGCTTATTGTCAGCAACATAATTAAATTTGCTTCCATTACATCAATATGGAAACGTGAATCAGAAATTTAAATATAAGTTGTGCAAATAATTTAATAAAGATCAATTCCACTAGTTATTAAATAAATGTTTTTTAGAATATTTGTGCTTACACTTCTTATGATCCATCGTAGGCCACATATATGAAATCTATCACACCAATCTTGGATCATAAGAAGAACCAAGCAAATCAAGCCCATGTCACACGTACAGAAGAATCTACCATTACTGAGTCATAATTGTTCAGCAAGGAGCAACTGGAGCTTCTAAAAAAGACAATGAACTAATCACAATTAGATGATCCAAACTTGACAGTAGTATTATTGGCACTGGACATGTGGCACACATTGTTTACGGGATTTAAATGCTAAAAACTGATACTTGAGACTAACATCTCATCAATTAAGGAGCACAAAACCACATGAACAGAGACATCAATTTTAATGCATTGCAAGCCTTGTATTTGTAACTTTATTGTTCAGATCGAACGTTATACAAAGTGCCAAAAATAACTCTACAGCCCAGGACTTGAACAAAAGCTAGCCAAAAACTTCTCTAAAACTAGCTTGTTTTCCTTTAACACAAAATTACACATTAGAACCAAGTTTTCTCCGTGATAAGCAAGAGAAATAGTACAAAAGAAAAGAAAAGATTTTCTTTTGATATCCGTTGATTGTCCAAGCCAACTTGTGCATACCTCGACTATTCTCACGAGACAACTGTCTGACCCTACTACATTTGGTTACTAAAATAACTCGTAGGATATTAAATCCTAAGTAGGTAGTCATCACTTTGAACTCATTTCCTCTAAGCCCTCTATTATTTAGATTGATCCTTATTAACCACTAAACTAATCCACGGTGGTTGAAAAGAAAAGATTTGATCAGAGAATAATATGTTATCAAAAGTTTTAAAAGGTTAATAAAGAGCAAGATTTTTAGAGCTACATAAAACCATAATATAGAACATTTGCCTTCCGTGCAAGTGAACATGGAAACCACAATAAAGTTATTACCTCGTATTCATCTATCATGTCAGTGAGAAACTCTGACATTGCAGACATTGATGTGGATGGCTGAAATCCTTCTGAGTCAGATGTTGACAAAATAATGCTATCTAAGTCATCAAAAATAATGAGAGAAGGTGCATGATCTAAAGCTTCTGATATATAGCTCAATAGTGACTGGCGAATAGTCTGGACTTTTTCAGAAGCAAGTCGAGAACAACAAACAAAAACCCTGCAAGAAGAACTAGGATTAATGAGTATACAGAGTTTCACTTGCAAGGCCTCACTAAATAAGAACTCCAGGTGGCGTGCCACAATATGCATCGATGTACTGGCATTACTTTGCCTCAAAATAACAAATCTGTTTATGAGCCTATGGTTTCGTCCCTTCAGTCCTCCAGCTTCATGCCAGCCTTTTCTAACCTTTCCCATTTTCCCTACTTAAGGATAAATCTACACTTAAAATATTATTTGTTGGATCTTTTCTTTAATTAACCGTATGCCAAAGTGGAATTAGCAGCCCTAATGAAAATATTAAAAGGAAATAAACGATTTACTTCTCAACCAGCTTCACTTTTTTTTCATTCCATGCCACAAAATCTAAAGCAGAGTCCAAATAAATGAAATAAACCTACCATCATAATTTTTTCCCCCAAGAAGAAACAGTTTGAATGAACAAATTGCGAGGAAGAATTGATATTAAAATAAAACCAATAGATCAAATCCATGTTCTATAAGAGAAAAAGAGATCGTCATAATTATACATACACGTGTGCTAAAAGATCTTCGTATTCCTGAAGGAATTTTGCAGCAGCTCTTGCTAATAATGTCTTTCCAGAACCCTGATATCAAATCAAAAATATGCCGACCATTAAGGAGTAATAAAATTCTACATCAAATATAAAACATTAACTAATAGAAAGATCAAAGATGTCTGCAGTAACTGCTAATCAAATTTTCCATAAGCATTTGCTCCTTAGTAGTTAGTGGCTCTATCCCTACGTCATCACTAAAACATAAAATAATCAAAAAATATTTGCATTATTGATTATTCAAACTTTCCAAAGGAATTTTCTCCTGATAATATCTTCCACCATTCAATATATGCAGAACATTGCTAATCTCAATATTCGATAAGAGATTTCTCTCATTTGTGGAAATTCATAAAATTGAACTTGATCTTGGGTCCAGCGGGTTGTGCAACCTTTCCCATAGAAAACATAAAATCCAAGCCAAAGATTTCCATCCAGCTACTCCAATTTCAGAATTTGCCTAAAACTCTTCATAAAATTTGGCTGGACAGTACGAGAAAAAAAACATTTGAGTGATAATCATTCGACTCCTTTTCAATCATGTCCACATAACATATTTTACCCAGAGTTGCCATATATGGGAGAAATTTCTTAACATCGGCAAAATTACTTCTCAGGCAGAACAAAATTTCATTCTCCATGCCAAAATAATCAGCAAAAGCCGGAAGAAACGCATCCTCCATGTTAATCAGCTCTATTTGACCATCCCATCATAAAAATAATCAACAAAACTGAAGAAAAAAAAGCTCATCTTGCAGAAGTTTTGGCCTTGTCGGAAGGGCAAAACTAACAAAGAAGTCTTCTTCATGCATAGTCAGTCAAAGGTCGACCAAGTCCAAGGTGCTTCTTGAAAAAAGTTTCCTATCATGCCATCTGTAATAATGCCATCAACTAGCTCTGATCCTTGTGGCTAAATTAAGTACTTTAGCTGGTTCTGAACCAGCCACTTCGATCAATTGCCCATTAATTGCCGGCCTTCTCAAAATATTTTCTTGAATGTAAGAAGCTTCAAATCCATGCAAATTTAAGTTGGTTTTTTATCCATGCGCACAATTTCATCTTCAAAGCAATGCAATCGTAAATCAAACGTATGGTTAAGAGATTTTCTAAAAGAATTTGCATTGGATTCCTCTTCGATCAAACGTTCTTGAATTCCTGTAGCCTTATGTTCATTTTTTCTTGGAAGCCCATCAGGAAATTAAATCTTTCTTACCTGAATTTCATGATCGAAGATCCTTCAAACCAACTCAACCTTTCTGTGATCAATTTGGTTATCAAAACAACCTTTCCAATAGTCATTTCTATGACCATAGGCTTCTTTGACTGCAATGCCCTTTTTTTTCTTTTCCAACGGCCATAGAAAAGAGTTGGGAAAATCTCTCAGCAATGTTTGGCACCATATTGAGATTGTCCCAACCATATCATTGGATTCCATATTGAGATTGGAAGGATTGTACAATTTTAGAATATGCATCCAGGGCTTCTACTACTAATGGAGCAACATTTATCCAAGAGAGACCCCAAAGCTTAGGCTTCTTCATATTTACTAGATGACTTGCTTCCATAAATCTTTTGGACCATCGTAAAATCTCCCCAACAACTTTGAAAGAAGAGCCTAATTTGTCTAACAATACCAGGTCTCTGGGAAGAGTGACTAGGTTACATCTTACTTGATGCCAATTTCCACAAGGGCAAGCACCTTCCCAAAAGAAATTTCTTATAATCTTGTCCCCACCAATTGGAAATAAACCTGTGAGCTAAGAAAACAGATAAAAGAAAAGTTGGGAGGCTAAAGGGATCTGACGCAAAGAGGGAGAAAGAGGAGGAAAGAATTTCTCTCAAAAGGAAAATTTTCAACCAAAGAGAGGAAAGAAACCCAAACTTCTCTTTCCTACAGCAGATACTAAGAGTCTGTCTTTCCTTCCATTTTGAATCTATCTTTGTGTGAGTTGTTTTGTTAAGTAGTTTTCAGGATTAGTTCCTTTAGTTAGTTACTACTTGGTAAGTACTTAGTAGGCCACCTTTATTAACAGAGGAAGAGGAATAAACTCTAGCGTCAACTAATTTTTGTATGGATAAAGATTTTCTCGAGTATTTTGGAGTCTAGATGCTAGGGTGCATCAAAGGGTTTGTTTCTTTTTTAAAAAAATAGGAACACAAATAAAAGCAACTTTAACCATCATGGTTAGTCAATAAGGGTCAATGTAAATAATAAAGGCCTTAGAGGGAATGAGTCCAAATCATGATGACTACCTACCTAGGATTTAATATCCTACGAGTTTCCTTAGCAATCAAATAGCAGGGTCATGTGGTTAGATTAGTTGAGGTGTGCGCAAGCTGGCCCATACACTCACGGATATTAAAAAAATAATAATAGCAACTTTATCATGCCATATTTTTTATTTTCATCGAGCTCTAGTGGGCAATAACCACATTTAACCTACTCCAAGAACATCACATTATGGGATTAAATCTAAAAAGAAAGGAACGTACTGGAGGTCCACATAAGAGAATATGTCCAGGAAGTGGAAGATTATGGGTCCCAAACCACCTCCCAGCTGTTGGAGATAATAATACCTTTATCCCTGCAGCAAATATGACTCTAGGGTCAAGGATACTTTAGGCATCAGCATGGTCGAACAAAAAGAAGAAAACAGAGAGGAATGTGAGGCCTCAGGGTATGGTACACAACAATAACAGCAGAAAACTGCTTCTTGAATAAGATAAACAACACATAACAGCAGGGTCTACTACAACTCGTAAGAATTCAACATTTAGCAAGATACTAAACTTTTCTCGAGTCAAAACTAACACGATTAAGTATGAAGAGATGAATCATAAAGTTTTGAAGTTATGTTTGTGATTATGCAGCTATGACTGGAACCCGTATGTCATGGAGATAGTTTTCATTAGGATTAACATACTTCACTGAAGTGCATGCTGCAAAAAATGTAACCCTATTTTAGTATAACGCTATCAAACTACCAAGGCAGCTAAGTGAACAAATCATTACAGAGAATACGTACTATTAATAACATCAGGAAGAGACGCATCCAACCAGCTCAGAGAAGATACATCCAAGCTATCACCCTCAACATAAGTCTTCTCTTTGATGGTTGAGAAGGATATAGGGTCACCCAAGTGCAACTTTTCAGACAACTCTGCACTTCCCAATTTAATGACGCACTTATTTAGATCATCGAAAGAAAGTTCAAATGCATTACTGCATACCCCTTGCAACGGCTCTTGCAAAATAGTCATAACATACAGGATCTCAACTGTCTTAGTTGTGTCTTCTGAAGCATTAAGAGGTGCTGAGTTTATGTTTCGAGTCCCAGACTTCAAACCATTGACTTCAAAGTGAAGCAAGCTTTGGTTTCCCAGACGCATTGCATTAACTTTATTTCCTACGCTACAAGCCATGGCATTAAGATGTGCAAGGAACCATTCTTGAAGAAGAATTTGTAATCCTTTTTTCACACCTGACAAACAGCAAGAACCCTCATCCTCACTACCAGGAGATTCGTGAGAGAGAACCTCAACAACTTGGTCATGAGCTGATGAGTTAGCAACGTCCATATAAGACCATGAGCTAGTCTTGAACATCATATTTTTCCTCTTGACGCTTTTATGGCTGTCACTTGCCTTGAGATCATTCTTAGCAAGAGTCATGTCATCGTCAAGTACTTTAAAGTAGCAAAGAGAGAGCGAAGCAGAGGAGAAACCCTCCTTCAAATTAACTTTGTGTTGCTTTACAAGAACCCCTGCAAGTATTCAGACATTCCCTTGAGAATTAGAAATCATTGTCTAAATTAAAGCATAAGGTGACAGAAGGCATCATCAAGATAACCTTCTGATAAATGTTTGGATAATTAACATAGGCAGCTATTCCCGGATTGTTTACTATTTATAACTTAATGGAATAGTTATTTGGAAGCTGAAACCTGGTGCTGTTGCCTGCTAATTGAATCTGGATGAACTTTTTGAAGATATTTGACATTAATAAAGCTTGATTTATGAAGCGTTGGGTTAGAAAACCTGAATGTGTATTTATAGTTATAGAGATAAACAGAAAAGGTTACAAAAGAACTTGAACTTAAGACACCAAGATTGATTCAGCAATGAAACCAAAATTCCTAAAATTATACTTACAAGGATATATGATTTCTTGCATAAAATTCAGAAGATATTAATAATGCATATCGCAAACAAGTTTTAAACATAGAAGGTACTAAAACACAATCTGTTCTGTAGTTCGTGAATCATCTCCTTTAATCAATTAAACAAATTAGTTGACAGCCATCAAATACTTTATTAAGAAATGGAAATGCGCTGATCTGAAATGGTGCAAATTACGAAAAAAAAAATTTAACTTAGAAAGCTACCAAACTCGAATCTGTTTTGTGGTCTAAGTGATATTTTCTTCCACCAATTATTCCATTTCCTAGAAACATGACCAAAATGAACTTCTGCTTCTGTCATTCACAGATAAGAATAGGGAAGTTGAATATTTTGTTAGGAAATGCAAATAAACTGACATACATGAATGCAAGTTGATTCTCAGATAAAGTCGAAGGGAACGAGCGATCATTATATGCCCTTCATTGACCAAATTTGAATTTAATAGATAAATAACAGCCTGGCGACTTTCCTCTCCATTCGTTCTTTCTCCACTATTCGTTTCGGCAGTTGAACTTTTCAACTTCCTCAAATCATTGATCTCATTATGGTTCCCACTCTCTTTCCCTGATGATCTAGGCAATATAGAAACCAACTCAAGAGAGTTCAATGAGAAATTTTTAGCCGTTTGTGGATGAATAAAGGCAACAGAAGTTGGCACTACCCGAAGCTCAATGCCTGCAAAGGTACTATTGCAAATCAATCTCTTGTCCAGGTCTTGAACTCGCAGCACAGCTTTTGCCTGAACCATACAAGAAGATTGTATGGGCGAACCCTCTCTAGAATCCAGAACTTTCTCACGTGTCTTTGGAGCAACTACTACCTTAGTTCCTTGCACAAGTTTCACTGAAACAGGAAATATTTACTTTTCACAAGACCACTTAAAATAAAAGAAAATAAATGGCTCAACCTGACAAGAGGAACGTAGTAAATGAAGGGAAAGAGATATATGCATACGAGCATACACAAATGGAGCAAATAATGCGTTGAAATATGATAATTGATGATTCATAAGTAGAATAAAATAAAGAACGGTATATCTGCAACCTCCAGGAATGAATTATTCTTTTGATTATTTTGGAAGAATTCGAGTGTTCTGCTGACATATGCAAACATCGTGATCTTACAAAACTATTGGCTATACCTATAGCAATGAGTTTTAACAATTTCCAGTCTTGAATATTCCGTATTAGGTCTTCATAAAAAAATAATAATAATAATAAAGAATCTTGTACGCTTTTATACCAGTCAATCAATATTACAAAGCAGATAAATATCATATCCATTCATTAAATAGGAAAAACAATATGGTTACTTGGACCCTGCTTTAACAAAAAAAAACCAATATGGTTACTCATAAATGACTAGAATGATTCTACAACTTTAACTGGACTCAATTTGATATCCCATAAAAATGAGACCAAAGCATTAGACATCATCTTACCCACCGCGCGCTTAGGAGAGGTAGAAACCACAAGGAATGTAACAGCCGTCCGACCATGCAACCACAAAGGAAATCTCATTCCTTCATGAATTATTCTAACCTGCATCATATACAATTTTCTTGAATTTTTTTCATCCTTATAGACAACTTATATCAACAGCTCTGATATGAGATATGGTTATTATTATCTTCTGTTAGCTTCCTTCAATAATATATTAATCATCATCTAGATTTCAAATTACATAAGATACTCTGATCAATGAACTTGTTACCATCAATACTTGTTATTACTGGCAATAAGAGTAGAAGAAAGAAAACCCTCCAACATTTTGGTATACCTAATAACTATGTAATTAAATTCTTCAACATCTTGGAGCATCGCATATGTCATCATGGTTTTTAAATGTAAATATCATAAACTAAATAAATTTTTAATGTGAAAATTATTGAAATCCAAGAAATTTGAAATATATTTAAAAATATATACTTTAAAAAATGTGTCCGTACCAACCACAATTGATTTGCCTATTGGTCATTGAGGCTAGGTAAAAAGAAAAAAAGCTTTAAAGACAATTAATTCAATCCACGTGGCCACCAACCTAATATTTAAAATCTTGCAAATTTTCTTGGCAACCAAATAAGGTCAAACGATTATATCGTGAGATCAGTCAAGTTATAGCTCAAAAATTTACAGATATTTAAAAAATGAATAAATAAATGAAGCATCTATATCTTTTTGGAGAAAAAAAACCAAACAATTTCGTAGCTGATATAAAGCTGGACCCCGGTTTTGTTTTGATGGAATGGAATGGAATTCTCTTAGTCATCAGGACAGTCTTGACTTGGAGGCTCCCTTCAGTGAAGAGGAAGTGCACGATGCTATCAGGAAACTTGGCACCCTCAAATCTCCGGGCCCTGATGGGATGACAAATGAATTTTTTAAAAAGTCTTCGGAACATTTTGAAGGCCGACTTAATTAGAGTGTTCCAAGACTTTTTTCAAAATGGGATCATCAATCGGAGAACAAATGAAACTTATCTATGTCTTATCCCAAAGAAGAGAAAAGCTAACAAAGTTAGGGACTTTCGCCCCATTAGTTTGGTCACTTCTCTTTACAAAATTATAGCAAAGGTCTTGGCCGAAAGACTAAGAAAGTACCTCCCTTCTATTATTAGCAACACCCAAGCAGCGTTTGTTGAGGGCAGAAATATCCTAGATGCGATCTTGATTGCCTCCGAAGGGGTTGGTGAGTGGCGAGCTTCCAAGAAAAGTGGCTTCATCCTCAAGCTTGATTATKAGAAGGCTTACGATATGGTGGACTGGAATTTTCTGTTGGCTGTTCTAAAGAGGAAAGGCTTCGGTACGAAATGGTGCAGTTGGATCGAAGGGTGTATTGGATCGGTGAACTTCTCTGTTCTGATAAATGGGAGGCCCAGAGGCAAAATCTTTGCCCAGAGAGGACTTAGACAGGGCTGTCCTTTGTCTCCTTTCCTCTTCACCTTGATTGGAGATGCTTTTAGTCGTCTTGTGCACTTTTGCCATGAGAGAAGAATACTGAAGGGTTTTCTGGTCGGGTCTAAACAAGTCCCCCTCACACACCTCCAATACGCGGATGACACCATTATTTTCAGCAAGGGGAGGGTTGAAGATCTTCTGGATTGGTGGGGGATAGTATCCCTTTTTGTCTATGCTGCAGGTATGTCTATGAATGCGGATAAAACTTCTCTGATAGGGATAAACATTGAGGAGGGTGATCTCCTCTTAGCGGCAAACATCATTAGGTGTAAAATTGAAAGCCTTCCGTTCAACTATCTGGGCTTCCCTCTAGGAGGTATGCAAACTCCATCGGCTTTTGGGAACCAATGTTGGAAAAGTTTAGATGCAAGATATCTAAATGGAAAAACCTCTCCCTTTCTAAAGGAGGTCGCCTAACTTTGGCCCAATCGATCCTTAGCAGCTTACCTCTATTATCTTTCTTTGTTGAAAGCTCCCAAAACGGTGATTAAGACCATGGAGAAGTATGTTAGGGATTTCTTTTGGGACGGAGGTACTCACCACTCTTGCAGCCATCTAGTGAAATGGGAATGGACCTCTCTGCCTCTCTCCCACGGTGGTCTTGGAATAGGATCGTTCCAGCAGAGAAACAAT
>NW_019104509.1:1697946-1713485 GCF_001995035.1 Momordica charantia
GAATTATGTGGTCCGGAATCTCCCATCTTTCGCGCGTTGAGTCTGTTATTCGTATTCTCAGCCGATCTTTGGTCTCGAAACTGCAGGCTCACATCCCATTTTAGTAATAATTAATTTTTGCATTTTTGTTTCTTGTGAAAAGAAACAAAATAAATAAAAGTATTTTGTAATTATTTAGTTTTAAACGATCAAAATAGTGCTAGAAAAAACGATCAAAATAAAAATACGATCATTACTTCTTTTTTACTCTCAAAAAAATTAAAGTTTCACTTCAATTTCCTTTTAAAATCCAAATTTAAATTTTAATATTTATTATGCATTTTACAAGTGAAAAAAGTGATCCGGTGAAATTTATAAAATTTATTTCTTAAACTTTAAGAAAATTTTTATTTTACACGTCTAACCAAACTCATAAAATTTATTTACTTTTCACTCTCGCAAATTCTGACAAATAACTTCTCTAGATTTTGATTAGAAAAAAAACAATATTATTGGCAGTTTAATCAAAATCATAAAGAAGGAAAAAGGTCAAATACTACTTAGAAAAGATATATGAAGTAATAAGAGAAATAGCAGAAGAAATGAACCTGGCTTGGAGAGTGAGTGTGTGAAGATCGGGTCCATAAACGGAGGAAGTTTTGATGAGGGCAAGATCCGCGGTCAACGACTTTCCGGCGGGATCAACGTGCACCGATCTTATCCGGTAGCCATATCCAATGGTGGGCGACGGCTGAGGTTCAACGAGAGAGAAGAAGAAGCAAATAATGAAAAGAGGGAATCCAAATATGCATATGGTTGCAGTCTTCGCCATTGTTATGGAGCTGCAAGTGGGAATGATGCCCACGGGGCCTCTTTTTATCTCATCCTTAAGATGTAGCTTTACCTTGTTTGCAAAATTTTAATACAAACAGAAACTATTAAGTAAAATTTGTCTTCTAAGAAATATATTGATTTTAATATTGGGTTGAAATTGTCATAGAAAAAAATGAGATTAAGAATATAATTAAATGACCAAAATAATCATTTTTCAAAAATACAACGACCAAAATGACATTTTGAAAGTACGGAAATTAAAATTGAGAGTACCAAAAACTAAGATTTTGAAAATATAGAAACCAAAACTAACCGAAACTAAAATTACATGAACAAATTTTTTTACTTCGTGGTATGTACTTTAGTTAATGGCTGGGCTGCTTCTGGTAGGTGCTCTTATTACCAAAATAAAAAAGAAAAGCTGAGCAACGAGGTAAACAAGTGAGATTTGTGTATTTTTTTTTTTTTTCTTGTGCTTTGTCTATTTCTCTTTCGTTGCAGATATTATGGAATTCTGGGTTTTTCTTACCAAATCAGGACCATTTGTTTATTATAAATTTGCATGAACATTGAAAGATATATATGGCATCAAATTTATCTCACACGTTACCTGTAAATGGGCTAAATCTAACAAAAAAACAATTAACCGTCCATCTTTAAAATTTTCCCAAATTCTGAGGGACTCAAATAACTTTCCAAGTTGGTTTGAACCATGGTTCTAAATATCTATCAATACGTCGACATTTCATTCGACATGTCCATATTTTGATGAATTCAACATCGACATTTCCATCATAGTACAAAAAATCGACAAAATATGAAAAATATCAACAAAATACCATTAATTTATACATAATATCAATGCTAATGATCTTTTAACTTATTTATAAATATGAAAATGTTTATTTGTTAATTTATATATTTTTTATGATTTTTTAATTTCTATAATTTTTACAGAAACATCCATCGGTATTTCCATCGACATCGACAACGACCGATGTTTATCCCTAATAAGAACTTTTTAGAAGACTATTATTTCTAGCATGGCACATGGTATCTTAATTTTATTTTATCATATATTAATGTGAATTTGAATTTTAAAAAAGTTAAGCATATATCAAATATTTCATTTTCCAACGTGGACTTACCTTTTTTTTTCTTTTTTTTTATAAGAACTTAAAAACATCAGTGGTCCTTGTTAAGAATAAAAATAAATAAAAGTTATTTATTTATTTATTTTTTTGAAATCCAAGGTTTACGTGGGATGTGTGAGTTTGTGACAATGATTTGCTACTCATTTAAATATATTCATAATCATAGAAATGGACTTGTGATAAAAATGTGAAGAGTGAGAATTATGAAAAGTTGAAAATAAAAAATCATACGTTTATTTCTAAAAACTAATTATAAGATTTATGACTTTATTTTATAATAATTAGAGATGGTAAATATACCCGCGGGACCTGATCCCCACAGGACCCGATCCCCGCGGGTACCTGACTTAATCGGGTCGGGGACGGGGATTGGTCCCCCCGCCCCGTCCCCGACCCCGACCCCGTTTAATTTTTTTTTCTATTTTTATTATATAATAATATTAATATATATTAATTTTATAAATACTTTTTAATTTTTTTTAAATAAAAACTCAAACTAATAACCCATTTAACCATTTTTTTCACTTTTTACCTACTTTTTATACTAATAATAACAAAAATTAATTAAAAAAACTAAAAATTAAATTAAAAAATTTTAAAAATATATTTATAACAGGGACGGGTTACCCGCGAATCCCCACCCCCAAAATTTCGGGGATTGCCATCCCTAATTATAATTAATCATGGAATTTTAAAAACTTTAGAAATTATCTATAATATATAAAAGTAAAACCGTACATAAATTATAGATGTCCCTAATTAAAAATTTTGATCAATATCGTCCATAAAATATTTCTTCCACATCCGTATTTTTATATAGATTATAGATTATCAAATCAACTAATTAGAACATTTTTAGAATTGCTTTTGGCATGATTAAAATTACTTTTACTCGTACCAAATTCACTACCATTTTAAAATATAATGTTTGATAATTCATAAGTGATTTTGAAAAAATCCAAAATCACTCTAATTGATTCTCGGTCAATTACTTGGAGGGTGATTCTGATCTCTAAGTGAATTTTTGACAATAATAATAATAATAATAATAATATAAATATGGTTTCTAAATTGATTATTGTTTTAATTTAAAATTATCTTTCTATTCATCTTATTTTCACCTTACATTTTGAGAAATTTTTTCTTCTCTTTACTAAATTTTGTTGTCGCTATCTAACTTTATTTATCATTAAATTATCCTCTCTCTAAAATTTTTGTAAACTCTCTCTAAAATCTTTAATTTCAATTTATTTTCTAACTTTATTTCTCAGTCTAAAATTTCTTCGCTTAAAATTTTTGTTTCTCTCTAATTTTTGTTTCTCTAAAAATTTTGTCAAATTATATCTATAAAAATCACTTGAAAGAATAGGTAAAACATTGAAATAATTATATAAAAATCACTTTCACAAAATCAACCAGGATTAAATCTCTTTTTGCTAAGATTACTCGTTCTAAAATCATTCCCAACCATGGGGAAGGCCTGAGAATGTGAGTGATTTGGGAGAATTTCGGACAAATTTAGATGACTGCATTCAACTTCAACCTGATGAATTTGGGTTTCACAAAGGCCAATCTTCAGTCAGTCCAATTTTGAAAATACTACATAGGTTGGTTTATTGGGCAATAAAGACTTGGTAAATCTCATCCTCCTAGCCAAGTCCAACATTTAGATTTTGGGAATTCTGATCACAAAGCCATTATAAACCTAGAAACATACTTATTCATAGTAATGGCACTGAGGGCTTTAAGCTAGAAGGGGATGCTTGGTTACATAACCTAAAACAAGAATTAGATCTATCCTAAGACTCCAAGTTTGAGGAAAAATCTGACCTCCTAATCAATTTTATCAAGCTATAGTTACATAAATAAAAGATGAATATAAATTTACTATGTACCTTGTCCAAGATTGATATAGAGCAAGCTCTCAAATCCACGGCCCCAATCAAAGCCCATGCCTCAAATGATCTTCCTACCCTGTTTTTTCAAAACTAAAAAAGATGCAACAAAGTCATGCCTAATTAGAAAAATACTTGCCTCCTCGACAATGAGGAGGAACCTTGTCCTCCTCACCATTAAAGGTTTGAAAACTCATTATTGTTTAAAAAAATTTATGTTTTTGTATTCATCTCCTTTAGTTGTCAAACATTTAACTGTGAGGAGGGCAAGGTTCCACCTCATTGTTGAGCAGGCAAGTATTTTCCATTTCATAACCAGTGATGAGGAGGCAAGTATTTTCCATTTCATAACCAGTGATGAAACCGTTGGCTAATCCTCAATCTCCAGCAGACTTTAGGCCCATAAGTCTATTCAACCTGAATTATAAAATCATCACGAAATGCATAGTTGAAAGACAGAAAAGAGTACGTTTTATCAATCGAACTATCACTACATTAAGATAACACATATCAATATGATTGCCATCATATTATTGGGGCGTTAATGGAATGACAACTCCAATTTAAATTCCTCCCAAATAGGAATTGACAGTGCTGAGATCTCAACATTAACAAACTTTCCCGAGTACTCGTAGGTTTTTCTGATGGCTGAGTTTCCATTCAAGTTTGCTCCCTTGCTTATCTTTAAACCAAACCCACCCATTTTCTCAGGCGTTTCAAAGCCTATACAGGTCACTTTGTCAATTATCAGTTTTTGGCTCAAAGCAAATCCTCCATTTATAACCTGAGATTTTATCAGTAACTTGTTCCCGACTGCTTCACAATAAAATCTTACCAGGCTCCAATTCCCTCCCTCTTCTCCCATTTCCACCACTTCTCCATCATCCAAGAAAACCTCTCCATTGCTGCTCCGACCATTGCTGACGACTACCAAAAGCTTGAATGCGGTCTCTCGAGCTGCTCGTGTCGTCATCGCATCCCCATGTAATGCTAAAATATTTCCTTCCCTGACATGGACGTTTATATGATCAGCAGGTGCATCAAGAGTGACTTGCTGCCCTGACTTTACACTCACCGACTCAGAATAGTTGAAGAGGCTAAACCAGTTTCCTGCCGGGAAATATGCATCAACAGAAACAGCTCCCTCCTTCAAAACTGGGGAAGTCAATACACCGTTACCCAGTAGGAACTGAGAGTTGATTTCATAGGTCTTGATATCCTGAGGGAATGAGAAGAAGAGAGGACGTGCAATGGGCGTTCCCTTTCTATGTGCCTCATACATCAAAGTGTAGAAGTAAGGAAGTAGGTGATAACGAAGCGCAAGCACCTTCCTGGCTGTTGCAGCTACTGAATCCCAAAGATAGAGCTCTTGACGAATGGAGAATTTGTCAGAATGGTCTCTGGCAAAAGGATAAAATGCACCTAACTGCAAAAGTTGAACAAGTTTTGATTTCAGTGTTTTTGAAAAGAAGACAACTTCAGTGTTTTTGAAAAAAACCATCTTCCAAACAATCCCTAGAATTAAAAAGAAAAAAAATGCTGAGCAAACTTTCACCTGAATCCAACGTCGGCAAAGTTCTTCAGTCGTATCTCCAGAAAATCCACATATGTCAGAACCAACCATTGGAACTCCAAAGAGCCCAAAGTTTAAAATGGATGGGATTGTGTATCCTAAATCGTTCCATGTCGCAGCATTATCTCCAGTCCAATGTGCTGTGTACTTCCCCGAGCCTACAAAAGTTGATCTTGACAGAACAAAAGGCCTTTTGCCTGTTACTTTTACTAAAGAGGCATGAGTAGCCCTCGACTCTAGGAGGCCATATAAGTTATGAGTATTATACTCTGTTAAGTTACCAAAATGAAGACTTGATGCTGGCACAGTATTATTGTTAATGGGACGTAGGACTGCAGCATTGTTAATCTTGTAAGGAGGGTTATCAAGGTTAGAAAGTGGGTTGGTAGAAGAAGTTATAAAATTTGATATCTCATTCATATCAATCCAAAGACCGTCAAATGGAACAATGTCTCGAAATAATTTAATCTCACCACCCCAAAAGATCTCACTGTTTGGATTAACAAAATCAGGGAAGTAAACAGGTCCAGGCCAAACCTTGCCCAAGTATGGGACCCCTTCGTATTTTATAAAGATATCAGCTTTTGTTCCTCGAATGAATGTTCCATAGGTCTTATTTACACTGATACCTGCAGAAAATTAACCGTGTGAGAAAATACATCAGTAGTTGCATTGCGTGTTCTGGAAAAATGCCCAGAAACTCGTCCCATTACTCTCAAGAAATATAAACATAAGCAAGAAAAAAAATGCAAGAAATATTTCCACATAGAAAAACAACTGAACTGCTAAAAAACACACCGGGATCCAAGATGACCACATATTTTTGTCCATTTTGGTGAAGATTATCAACAAATATCTTCATCTTCTCCGCTGGAAAATTGATGGGATCAAAAGTAAAATCCTTATACCCATCCATGTAATCAATGTCTGTCCACATAACTTCAAGAGGAATACCGGCTTTGGCATAACGAGCAACAACATTCTCAACGTCAGAAACATTCTTGTAGCCATAACGACATTGGTGAAATCCTTCACATGAGAAAATTTAGTTTACTTGTTACTTCTGGTGTAGGATGATTAACTGAGAAATGGATAAATTTGAGAGTCAATGTCAATGAATGCATGTGCTTTCCTTTCAATTAAGCGATTAGAGCAAGAAATTATAGCTAGTATCATTTCACATAGGTCAGAATTTTCTTACAATTTTAGAAATATTCAAACTAATCACTTCTTACCTACCCAAGTCAGATTAGGAAAAACTCGAATAAACTCAATTAAAATGTAGAAATATCAGTTTCTATTCAAATTAATTATTTCTGTAAAAGCTACAGAAGCAAACCATTAACCTGATGTCGCAAAAGCTAGAGGAAATAACGTGAATAAATCACTAGTTCTCGTAATCTTCTATCCTATAGAAATTGAAGTCTTCTATTTGATGCACAAATTCAAAAATTAACCGCTCCTGGAAGAAATCACAAGATTATCATACAGACATTAACATTGAGACAATAGGAATAGGAAACTTACCAAATGACCAGTAAGGCACGGGTGCAGGCCGCCCAATAAGCTCAGTATACTGATCTATCACCGATACTGGCGACGGACCCGCAAAGAAGTACAAATCGATGACTCCACCGATAACCTTGTACGTAATCCTATCGCCAGAGTATATAATATCCATGCCATTACTGTTCAGCAACAGAACTCCGTGCGTCGTCCCCGCCACTACTTTWCCATCGCGAGACGGCGACCGGACGTCAATGTAGAAAGGATGCGAACCGTATAGGTTCACATCAACGATGGCCCTGCCGATATCGGCGTTCCAAAGCGTTAGGGTTTTGCTTTTATTCGACACGAGCTTGAACGATTCCCTGGTTTGCTCGCCAATGCCGAACAGAGAGGATCTATCGTTGGGAAGCAAGGAGGAGAGTTGAATGTATTGATCCTTGAAGACGAGAAAAGTCCCCGGATCTGACAAATCCGGAGCCGTGTCGAAGAGGACATCGCCGGACGACCGTCGAAGCACGGAAAAACCGAAAGGCGTGGTGTTGCGGAGGCTGAAAGCGAGGTCGGAAGCGGGATCGGAGATGAAAGCGGTCGCCGGCGAGTCGACGTGGCTCTCCGGCAGGGAACGGAATCGGGAGTTGGATCGGCGGGGAATTATGTTGTCCGGAATCTCCCATCTTTCGCGSGCTGAGTCTGTTATTCGTATTCTCAGCCGGTCTTTCGTCTCGAAACTGCAGGCTCACATCAAATAATTATTATTTTTTGCATTTTTTTCTTATGAAAAGAAACAAAATAATAAATTTATTTTGTGATTATTTAGTTTGAAAGATAAAAATAAAAATACGATCATTCCTTTTGTTTTACTCTCAAAAACTAATTAAAAATAAAATAAAATACTCTCCTTTTTCATTTGGGTCTCTAAATTTTCGTTTAGTTGATTTTAGTTATGGCATCAAAATGTTCATGGTTAAAAATTGACTATTTTACTTTTATTTTTAATTCTATTTTTTCTATCATAATTTTCACACTAAAATTAATGTGCTTTATACTAAAAAGTTGATGTGATACGTAAAATTTATGTCATGATTGTAAAAAAGGAATTAAAATGATTATTTTTTAAAAGCACATAGATCAAAATAAACATTTTTTAAAATACAATGATTAAAATGAACCAATATCCAAAATACAGTACTAAAATAATCTTAATAAAATTAAAGTTTCAGTTCAATTTCTTTTTTAAATCCAATATTACCAATCTTGGAAAGTGGTAGATAAACGACAAACTTTCCATTTTTTTCCCTGAAAAATTGTTTCTTAAATTTTACGGAAACTTTTATTTTCCACCTCTATTCTCTCGTTTAATTTTGTAGTTAAACAATAAATATAGTTCGCTCAACAAATTTATTTACTTTTCACTCTCGCAAATATTGATTAAAAAAAAATTTATTTGCTGTTTAATAAAAAGAAGGAAAAAAAGTCAAATACTGGTTAAGAAAGAAAGTAAAAAAAGAAATAGAAATGAACCTGGCTTGGAGGGTGAGTGTGGGAAGATCGGGTCCATAAACGGAGGAAGAAGTTCCGATGAGGGCGAGATCGGCGGTCAACGACTTTCCGGTGGGATGAAGTTGCACCGATCTGATCCGGTAGCCATGTCCGGCGGGGGGCGGCGGCGGAGGTTGAGCGAGACAGAGGAAGAAGAAGCAAATTAAAATGAAAAAAGAGAGTCCAGACGTGGCTCTGGTTGCAGTTCTCTAGTCATTGTTATGGAGCTGCAAGTGGAGAATGATGCCCACCGGGCCTCTTCTTATCTCCTCCCCAATGTGTCGCTATCCATGATCCATGGATCATGACAAATACAAATCCTCTCTCTTTTTTTTCAACTTTTTTCCTTTAGGTTCATTTTAGTCGCAGCACACAATTTTTGATATTACGAAAACTCTGATAATGTTTATGTTTTAAGAAATATATTAATTTTAGTGTCGTGTTGAAATTGTGATAAGAAAATGATATTAAGAATAAAATTAAATGACCGAAATGATCATGTTTTAAATATAGGACCAAAATGAACATTTTGAAATTATGAAGACTAAAATTAACAAAATTAAGGCGTTGTTTGCTTCACAATATATGGTTAATTTAGGAATCATAATTACGTAAAAAGATGGAAAAGTATAGAATTTACAAAACAATTTAGATGGTACCCATAACACATAAGATACATTAAATGTTAAATAATTATTAAAATATATAACTCGTAAATTGAGAGGAAATCTCTTAAAATCAAATCCCTTAAAATTTACACTTTCCAAAATTGAAAAATCTTTAAACCCCAAATTTTCGAAACCTCCATTCTTCTTTCTCGTCTTTCTTTCCTTCCTCCGACCGTCGGGTTTTCATCCTCCGAACCTCCATTCCTCTTCTCCGACCGTCGTCACCGTCTCCCTTCCTCTCTGACGGCTCCGCTTTTCTTTGTTGCAGATTATTTCATCTCTGGCCGCCTTCGCAAGAGCATTTCATTCTGTCAGTTCCTATTCTCCAATAGTTTATGCCTGCATTCGTCTCCGGTCGACGTCCTCCATTTTTCTCAGTCGCCAGAGCAGTTCATCTCCAATTTGAAGGGTTTTCCACTCCATCTGATAAATTTCAATTTATGATTTCGTTTGTTTGAAATACTGTGTATGTGATTAGATTAGGATATATATTATAACTCAATTTTTATATATCCAGATATATATTGATGGTGATTTAAAACTAAAAATTTGGTGAATATATATTGCCTACAATATTATACCGGTGGATATATACCGTTGGTGATTTTATATCTCGAAAAGTTTAGTTTATGTTATACCGAATATATTGTATATTCGATATGTTATATTTACTACCCTGTCTTATAGAATTTCATGGATATAGTGGTAAAAATACATTTACTTACGTGGGTATAAATTATATCTTACTTAAAAGGTGTTTATACATAATGTTAATAGTAGATTTCAAAAGTATAAGTACAATATATGTTATAGTAACAAAACAGCATGAACATAATTTATACTCATGTATAGAAATAACTAAACTGTAATTTAAAAAAAGAAAATAACATTCCTTCATACTATATTTCCTTCGATGTATAGATAAACTGTGTTTTTCTTCTTCTTTGAGTATTGGCGTCAATCAATACGTGCTTCCCGTTAATTATATTATGTTAAAGGGTAAATAACACAAAAAAATAATAATTAGACATTTGAAAACTAGCGGGAGCCATAGATGACCTCAAACACGGTAGAAATAAGACCTTGTCAAATTAATTAGCATCTAAACCTCATAAAATTGATTTCATTAAAACAAACCTTGCAATCAAACAACACAATAAAACAATGCAAACGACAGTGCAAATATTCAAGCAATATGGGTATGAATGAAGGAATGAATGAACTGTACTTGAAATATATTGGTATAAAGAAGAATCAAGCAGTAGCAGAAATGAGGATGATGATAATCTTTTTAATTAATAATATTGATAAATAAAGAAAATCAATATTTTTAATGAGTAAATTAAGGTGTTGAATGAGTGAATTAAGATATTTGAATTGAAAATTAATATGGGCCCACAATAATTAAAGGAATCATTTATGAAATTAAATATTTTATATTTCAGAAAAAGCAAATAACTATAAAAAAAATGTAAATGCAATAATTAGGGATAAATTCGGAATTTAAACAGATAAGTTTCAAAAATAGTCATCCTAAGATATTATCTCATCAATCTCATTCACATCCCTTATTTCATGGCCCGACGTATGAATTATAATTAATTTACAACTTTTACCCTTTCTCCTTATCTATTAATTAGACTCAAAAATTTTTTAATTAATTCTTTTTTTTTAAAATTCTAATTACGATTCCAAAAAATTTCTGATCAACAACATCAAAGAAATAACATTACGATTCCGATTGATTTTCGTTTCAATTCATTCCCATTACGGTTGAGGATAAGTAAACAATACCTAAAAATACAGTAACCAAAATGAAATTATGGAAACATAGGAATCAAAATATACCAAAACTAAAAGTATAGGAACCAAAGTAGTATTTTAACATTTTCGTTTTTTTATCGGTAAACGAGGTATGTATTTTAGTCAATGGCTCGGCTGCTTCTAAAAGGTATTTTTATTACCAAAATAAAAAGCAAAGACCTTTAAGCTTTTTCACCCACCACACAAAATTGGATGCGATGACTTAAATATTTTATACTTTTAAAAATTTGTTCTCTCCGAGTATGTCTCATATCTCTATTGCTAGTATCTATAAATAGTTAGTATCACATATATATCTAGTATATATATATATTTTTTAATACAATATGTAGGGGTCGGAATCGAACTCACAATCTCTTGATTGTGGATATATGTCAATTACCGCTAAATTATGCTCACTTTGACATTATTAATATATTTTATATTTCTATTACTATTATCTTTTGTATTTCTCTCTATCACTCTGATACCCAAAAAGTAGAAAAAAGAGAGAAAATAAAAAACTGCAGCCGAACAAGAAGAATAACCATTCTCGAGTGTAATCATTACACAAAAGCTGAAAAGCCAGGTAAGATTTATGAAATCCGTTCACAAAAAATATTTAGCTCTGACAATAAAGACCAATCTTCTTCTTACCACTTCTATTTTTAGAGGTTATCTCTTTCGAAAGATATATATGACATCAAATCAAATCTCTCACACACATCAGCTATAAATTGACTAAATCTAACAAAAAAACAATTAACATTTTCATGATTCTCTCCCAAACAAATATTTAAATGAAGCTGATACTCAGAAAAGGTTAAAAAAATTCAAAAATCAAACATATCGCATCAGTGCACAGAAATTTAGGCCATTCTTGAAAATTTCTCCAACCTCTCGTGGACTAAACTGGGACTTGTCGGTGGTCGACGTTGGTTTGAATCTAAAATCGACCCTCACCTATGTTTGTCCAGCGACATTGTTGGAATCACTTTTACTCATGCTAAATTTACTTCCATTTTAAAATAGATAAAATAGAATATTCGATTCACAAGTGAATTTGGAAAAATAAAAAATCGAAAAAATAAAAAATCACTTTAAGTGATTCTCGGTCAGAAAATTAGTCTTTAAAATCGTTATTGTTTTAGTTTTCAAAATTGTTTTTCTTTTCGTCTTATTTTAACTTTTAAGTGATTCTTGGTCAATCACTTGGAGAGTATATTTCCATTAGTCTTATTTTCACCTTAAATTTTGAGAATTTTTTCTCTCTTTTCTAAAGTTTGTGCCACTCTCTAATTTTTTCTTCCTACTCTTGCTTTTTCAAAACAAAAAATGATGCAACAAAACTTATGCCTCAATATCATGAACAGTAATGAAACCATTGCTAATCCTCAATCTCCAGCAGAATTTAGGCCCATAAGTCTATTCAACCTGCAGTATAAAATAATCACGAAATGCATAGTTGAAAGACTGAAAAGAGTCTGTTTTGTCAATCGAGCTATCACTTTATTAAGATAACACATATCATTATGATTGCCATCATATTATTATCATATTATTGGGGCGTTAATGGAATGTCAACTCCAATTTGAATTCCTCCCAAATAGGAATTGACAGTGCTGAGATCTTAACATTAACAAACTTTCCCGAGTACTCGTAGGTTTTTCTGATGGCTGAGTTTCCATTCAAGTTTGCTCCTTTGCTTATCTTTAAACCAAACCCACCCATTTTCTTAGGCCTTTCAAAACCTATAAAGGCCACTTTGTCAATTATCAGTTTTTGGCTCAATGCAAATCCTCCATTTATAACCTGAGATTTGATCAGTAACTTACTCCCAACTGCTTTACTATGAAATCTTACCAGACTCCAATTTCCTCCCTTCTCTCCCATTTCCACAACTTCTCCATCATCCAAGAAAACCTCTCCACTGCTGCTTTGACCATTGCTGACGACTACCAAGAGCTTGAATGCGGTCTTTCGGGCTGCTCGTGTCGTCATCGCCTCCCCATGTAACGCCAAAATATTTCCTTCCCTGACGTGGACGTTTATATGTTCAGCAGGTGCATCAAGAGTGACTTGCTGCCCTGACTTTACACTCACTGATTCCGAATAATTGAAGAGGCTAAACCAGTTTCCTGCCGGGAAATATGCATCAACAGAAATAGCTCCCTCCTTCAAAACTGGAGAAATCAATACACCTTTACCAAGTAGAAACTGAGAGTTGATTTCATAGGTCTTGATATCCTGAGGGAATGAGAAGAAGAGAGGGCGTGCAATGGGCGTTCCCTTTCTATGTGCCTCATACATCAAAGTGTAGAAGTAAGGAAGTAGGCGATAACGAAGCGCAAGCACCTTCTTGGCCGTTGCAGCGACTGAATCCCAAAGATAGAGCTCTTGACGAATGTAGAATTTATCAGAATGATCTCTGGCAAAAGGGTAAAATGCACCTAACTGCAAAAGTTGAACAAGTTTTGATTTCAGTAAGTTCTACCATCTTCAAAGCTATTGCTGCGGAACTTTCCTACCAAAAGAAGGCAACTTCAGTGTTTTGGAAAAAACCATCTTCCAAACATTGTCTATAATTAAAAAGAAGAAAATGTTGAGCGAACTTTCACCTGAATCCAACGTCGGCAGAGCTCTTCGGTCGTATTTCCAAAAAATCCACATATGTCAGAACCAACCATTGGAATTCCAAAGAGTCCAAAGTTTAAAATGGATGGAATTGTGTATCCTAAATCATTCCATGTCGCAGCATTATCTCCAGTCCAATGAGCTGTGTACTTCCCCGAGCCTACAAAAGTTGATCTTGACAGAACAAAAGGCCTTTTGCCCGTTACTTTTACTAAAGAGGCATGAGTAGCCCTTGACTCTAGGAGACCATATAAGTTATGAGTATTATACTCTGTCAAGTTACCAAAATGAAGACTTGATGCTGGCACAGTCTCATTGTTAATGGAACGTAATACTGCAGCATTGTTAATCTCGTAAGGAGGGTTATCAAGTTTAGAAAATGGGCTGGTAGAAGAAGTTATAAGATTTGATATCTCATTCATATCAATCCAAAGACCGTCAAACGGAACAATATCTCGAAATAATTTAATCTCACCACCCCAAAATATCTCAGTGTTTGGATTAACAAAATCAGGGAAGTAAACAGGTCCAGGCCAAACCTTGCCCAAGTATGGAACCCTGTCATATTTTACAAATATATCAGCTTTTGCTCCTCGGATGAATGTTCCATATGTCTTATTTACACTGATACCTGCAGGACATAACAGTGTGAGAAAATACATTAGTTGCACTGTTTGTAGACCGGAAAAATGTCAAGAAACTTGTCACATTACTCCCAATAAATAGAAACAGATGGAAGAAAGGAAAATGAAATAAATATTTCCATATATGAAAATAATTGCACTGCTAAAAAACACACCGGGATCCAAGATGAGCACATATTTTTGTCCATTTTGGTGAAGGTTATCAACAAATTTCTTCATCTTCTCCACTGGAAAATTGATGGGATCAAAAGTAAAATCTTTAAACCCATCCATGTAATCAATGTCTGTCCACATAACTTCAAGAGGTATACCGGCTTTGGCATAATGAGCGACAACACTCTCAATGTCAGAAACGTTCTTGTAGCCAAAATGACATTGGTGAAATCCTTCACGTAGGAAATTTTAGTTTACATGTTACTCGTTCCATAGGATGATTAAAAAAGAAATGAACAGCTCAACTAAATGATAAATTAGAGTCTCAATTCTCAATGAATGCTCGAGCTTTCCTTTTAACAAATTGATTAGAGCAAGCAATTAGCTAGTATCAGTTCACTTGGGTCTGAATTTGCTTTTAAGTTATATCAATATTCAATAATCTCTTTCTTATCTATCCACTCAGAGTCAGGAAAAACTCAATTAAACAATACAAAATCAAAGGTCGAAATATCAGTTTCAATTCAAATTCTTCATTTCTTGTAAAAGTCTTCTATTCAATATAAATTGAAGTTTTATGTTTGATGCACAATTGCAGAAAGAAAGAACCTGCAAATTCAAAAGCTAACTGCTTCCCGAAAGAGACTAAATCCAAAGATAACCCCACAGACATCAAGAATGATCAGTAGGAACACTTACCAAATGACCAATAGGGCATGGGTGCAGGCCGCCCAATAAGCTCAGTATACTGATCCATCACCGAGATCGGTGACGGACCCGCAAAGAAGTACAAATCAATGATTCCACCGATAACCTTGTACGTAATCCTATCGCCAGAGTATATAATATCCATGCCATTACTATTCAGCAGCATAACTCCATGGGTCGTCCCTGCCGTCACTTTACCATCGCGAGACGGCGACCGGACGTCGATGTAGAACGGATGCGAACCGTAGAGGTTGACATCAACATTGACGCTGCCGATGTCGGCGTTCCAAAGCGTTAGGGTTTTGGTTTTATTCGGCACGAGCTTGAACGATTCCCTGGTTTGCTCGCCAATGCCAAACAGAGAGGATCTATCCTTGGGAAGCGAGGAGGATAGTTGAATGTATTGATCCTTGAAGACGAGAAAAGTCCCCGGATCGGAGAAATCG
>NW_019104509.1:1713640-1781533 GCF_001995035.1 Momordica charantia
GGTCGGGTATCTCCCATCTTTCGCGCGTTGAGTCTGTTATTCGTACTCTCAACCGGTCTCTGGTTTCGAAACTGCAATACTCACATTTTAATAATATTATATTAGTATTAATTAATAGTTAATGATTAAAAAACAAAAAACCAATAACGAGAAACTGATCTTAATCAGTATTAATTAATAGATTTTAAGACCCGATTTAAATAGTGAGATTGCTTTTAACCTTCCCTCGATTTTATATTTTACTTCGGTGAAACTAAAAAGTTAGTATTAGAATTCACTTACTTAAAATAAAGGTAAGAGATAAATGGGATAATTTGATGTAAAAACCTAAAATTTCAGCTAAAATGATATCAACTTTTTTAGAAACAAGTTTTTCTAACATTTTGTCAGTGTTGACGGCTATACAGTTTTGTCAAAGCGAATATAGCTCAACGATGATTCATATATATTTCTAATTAAGAAATTGTGAGTTCGATCTTCTCTCCACATGTTGCACTAAAAAATATAGTGAATGGAAGAGACAAGTGAGTGCAAAGAAGATGGGAGACCAAGAGAGCACGATCGAGAGCAATACAGAGTGAGAGATAGCGAGAAAGAGAATATATTTTTTTTGGAAGGGAATACAGGGAGAAGGGTGAGAGCGATAGAGCAAGAATTTTCACGAGTTCCCAACAGGATCATAAAAGTAATTCCGTGGATTGTTGGCAAAAGATAAAAAAAAAAACCTTATTAGATTTTCAATATATGAATTAAATTTACCTAATACAATTAGTTTAATCTACCTTTCGAGTTGAGTAATGATTTAATCCTCCCAACAAAACTCAATTAAGAAAAACTATACGTATTTCATTAATGCACGAATTTTTAGGTTAGTCTGTCAAAAAATTCAAGATAAATTTCCTTAAAAGAAAAAAGAAAATACAAGCAGGGAAAATACTAAAACAGGGGAAAAATACTTATATAACTCAGGGCTCAATCATTTTTATTTATTTATTTTTGGTACATAAATGAGAAATTATAGGTAAATTTTAAAATAAAATAAAAATAAGTAGTGTACGATTTACCTGGCTTGGAGGATGAGTGTGTGAACATCGGGTCCATAAACGGAGGAACTTCTGATGAGGTGAAGATCGGCGGTCAGCGACTTTCCGGCCGGATCAACGTCCACCGATCCAATTCGGTATCCATATCCGACGGCGACGGCGGCGGCCAACGGCAGAGATGCAGTGAGACGAAAGACGAAGCAGTTGAAAAGAAATACTAAGGCGGCCGGGAGAAGACGAAATGGCGTTCTTATGCCTCTCATTATTATTATTATTATGTGCTGCAACTGCAACTGCACCTTATTTTGTTATTTCTACTTGATATTTGGTTTATTTTTATTATAATTTTTAAGTTTAGTTTATTTAATTTTTCTGTAATTTCAAAACATTTATATTGATTTAATACAAAGTTATGTTTAAATTTTAAGAAATTCATTTTTGGAGTATTATTGATGAATCCTCTGTCTAACGATATTGAAGTAATTGCTTGCTAGTAAATTATAAAGTTAAGAGGCCTATATAGCGTCGAATTCAAATTATGATCTAAAAGATATATGTACATTAAATTAACCAAATTAGTCACAGGACGAAAGTTGAAAAGAAACGGGTGTTTTGAACAAAAATTTAAAGTAAATCAACCAAAATCGTGTTAAAATTTTTTTTAATCTAATAATTAAGTTATTAAAAGAAAGATTCCAGGTAATTTATAGGCAGAACTTCCTGTCCTTTAGTAATAGATATTTTATTTATTAAATATCATACATTGAAGAGATAAAAGACTCGATAAAAGTTTATAATATATATATAGACTAGTACTCCTCTTCTTCAACAATTAATTTTGAGATACAATGATGATATTATAGGTTTGTTAAGATTTAATTTCTGAGTAATGTGTTGTTTTCTTGAACACACGGCCAGGTGGCGAAACGTGGCAACATGTCACCCTCCAATTGTGCACATCAGCGAGAGGCAAACTGAAAAGTAGTGCCACCACTGCCACGTTTAAAAGATAAATTATACAAGCACTCCATCTGTCCTCAACTCCTTGTATTTGTGACATGAACATTTAGAGAATTCTCAATGGCAAAGTGTAATATGTGGACGAGAGAGTTGGCTAGATCAAGGAATGACGAAACACAACAATAAATTAGCCTGTGTTTCCAAGTTGGATTTAGAGGGTGGGTTTGTAATTTGGGCTTGTTTGGTGATGTAGGGGATGAAATGCGGGGAAAGTAGATATGATTGGGTGTAGACCAATTAGCCTTGATACATCCCAATTTTCCAAACCACGCACCAAAACATGACGACATTAGGAAACAACAGAGTCATACCATCCAAAGAAAAAGCTTGTTTAATTTTACTTCTCAAACTCAGCATTTACCATCTCATATATATATATATATATTTCTTCCCATCCCATCCAAAAGAACAAGAAAACATACATTAAAATTCCGAATTCCATGGCTTCTGAAGCAGCAGTGAAATCAGACGGCGGCGGCGAGTACAATGTCCATGTCCATGATGTGGCGGCTGCAAGGGCAAAGGCGAGGAACAGTCGATGGGGGTTGGTTGCGGTGAGGTTGGTGGCTTCCTTTGCCACGGCCTCCGCAACTCTCGTGATGGCTCTGAATAAGGAGACCAAATCTGTGGTTGTTGCCACCATTGGGACCGCCCCACTCACTGCCACTGTAGCCGCTCGCTTTCACCACACCCCCGCTTTTGTGTCAGTTTCCTCTCCTATCTCTTACCGTTCAAAAATTGATCATTCATTATTTAAAAAAGAAAAAAAATCTTTACTTGGACATTTATTTTATTATCAAATATCGAAGGATTGCCAGACAAGATTGTTTCGCTTTAGCTGCAAGCATAGTTTAAAGATAATCTAACCAAAAGGTCATAAGTTCGATCTCTCACTCTCACGCGTTGTCCCTTAACGTTCTAGTTTTTATTTTTATTTTCTCCTTTTTATAAGGAAAATTTTAGTTATTTATTTATTTTTCATTGAACAAAGAAAGAATCTTGATTTTGCCAATAAATTTATCTTTCATTTGATATTGATGTTTGCCTGTTTCTATTATTAGCAGCATTCTCCAAATTGCAGAGAAATTTTTAAAACACAAATAAGTATTTTTTTCCTCATTCCCGTTTTCAATCTATTTCAAAATATAAATAAAATTATTGCTTTATTCTTTTTTAATCCATTGACGTTAGGAAAATAGAAATAAAATCGTCACTAAATTAACTCGTTATTTATTTCTAAAATTTCTATATAGAACGAAGTGAAAGATACAAATAAACTGAAAATAAAAAACGGAAACCTTATGAAAATGAAATAATACTCGATCAAAATAATTTTCTTTCCCATCTTCTACCTTTTTTTATTTTTTAATTTTACAATTTATTTATTTTTTCTTTCTCAATTCATTTGTTATTTATTAATGGATATCTATGCGTGGACGTTGAATCGTAAAATTTGGGGATATATTTAATTTAATGTTGCAGATTCTTCGTGATAGCAAATGGAATGGCCACTCTACACAACTGGATAATGATAGCCCTAGACATTTTTGGACCAAATCTACATTTCCATGGCTTCCGTCTTCCGATTATCGCCATTTTGGACATGGTAATTAAACATGCCCTAATCCCAATTCCAATCCACCTTCTTCTTCTAATTCATCTGCATTCTGCAACATCAATTAAATTTGTCTCGTAAACTGATGGCGGCAGGCGACGGTGGCTCTGGCGTCGGCGGGCGACGGCGCGGCCACCTTCATGGCGGCGCTCGGAAAGAACGGAAATAAGCACGCCAGATGGAACAAGATCTGCGACAAATTCTCGACCTACTGCGACCATGGCGCCGGGGCGCTGATTGCTTCCTTCGTCGGCCTCTGTCTTCTTCTTCTCATCGATGTGATCTCCATTGTCAAGGTGCTGAAACATAAGCCCAACAATTCCTTCGCATCGCCATAGCCGGGCCTGATTCAAAACGCACCGTTTCGTTTCTTAATTTGTGCTGCTTGGTTGTAGTTGTAATTTTACGCGTCCTCCGCTCGGAACTCCCGTGATTTCAAAACATGTCAATGTTGTAAAGTTTCATTTTATAGGATATTTACCTATATGTGTTTTCATTAAAATAGTTTTCCTTTTTAATGTGAAAATTTGAACCCTAGACCAACTTTGGTAGGAATATATACCTTAATTACTAATATGTCCTTTAACTACTAGCTTCGTGTGCACGTTTATGTTAAAATAATTACTATCACAATATATTTCAAAAATGAAAATATTTGACTCATCACCGATTATGACTAATCTTACCTTTACTGTTGTTAAAAAATTGACGACTTATCATAGAAAAGAAAAGATATCTATTTTTATATTTTTCGATATTGGACAATGATTAGCTACGTATTTGTATACCGTTCATAAAATATCTATTATGATACGATAAAATATGTTATTGACAATTTGGTTTGTTTATTTGATGTGATAATTATTTTTTATTTTCTAGGATAGGAGCCGACCTAAATATAGTAAAACAATAATGGGACCCTTTACCCATATATTTGTTATCTTCCTCAATGTCGATAATCTAATCATATGTTACAATATAAATCTCTACCCATTGAATGTTTGTAGGTTCTCATCCTAATTTATTTATCTTATATATCTTGACAAATGTCGAGATGATTCCGGTCTATGTGAAAACTTGCTTCTATTTTGGTCGTTCCTATTTTTTGCCCACCATACATCTACTCCATACTATATATATATATAGATTAAATAAAAAATAAAAATATTATTCGCGGTAAGTCTTGGCGAGGTCCACTACGACGATCAAGTCAGTAATCACAGTAATAAATATGAGTAGACACCTTATAGATTTTAGTGACATATTTCTCACCTACCCTTTGATGTTGGGGTCTTTCCCTTTTATAAACGTTGGTGGCCGACCAGGAATGACGATGGTTTTGGTAGCAAGGACGCACATCGGGTGAGGATAGGCATCCTCAACATTTGGTGGGTGGCACCTCCACCTACTGGTTTGTCCTTCCTTGCTGAAGGCTACGGGTTGGAGCTTGCAACGTGCTCTCCGTACGACTTTAATGGCGACGTACCCGTACAAGACTCCAGCATATGTTCCTAACTGCGTGTGGTCCAGTGCCCTACTGTTTCTCCTAATACTTGACACGTCATCCACTTAGATTTCATCCGCAACAAAATACTATTATTATTAAAAATTTCACTTTACAGCATAAATTTCATATTTAATATCTGTTACAACATTTGTTTCTTTTCAAAATAACATAATTTAACATTTCTTTTGAATCTGTTATGTTTTTGAGTTTGACATAGGTAATTTGAATGGTGTCATTTTTGCGAACTTTTAAAATCAAGCTCCAGTACTCGAAATCTAGACGAGGATAAAATTTTTCGATCTTTGTTCTTGTTCTTGTTCATTTTTTTTTTTTTGAAAAAGCATAGGAGAAGAAAATTCGAATCTCCAGTTTTTCGTTATATCTAACCATTTCAGCTATGGTTATTGACTCTATCCTTATAGGGAAGGAAAAAATTGACATTATCATATAATTGTAAATAATAATTAAACTAGAACTTGATTGACCATAATAGTAATAATAGTAACTGATATGTAATTTAAAAACAGTTTTTATTTTTAACGTGGAAAATATTATTCATTTGGTAACGTTCCCATTTATTATTTATTGTTTCCAAATTTATTAAGAAACAACTATTATGTTTCTTGTTTCGAAACGTTATAAAAATTATATTGAAATTTTGAAAACAATACAAATAAATTTGTCGTTTCTTGTTTCAGTTTCTAATTTGTTCCAACAATAATATAGATGTTGGAGGTCTTGTATTTCTATTTTTATTTATTAAAAAACAAAAAAGAGAAACGAGCCCATAGTTTTTAGAATAAAATTAAAATTAACTCAAAAAGAAAAGACAACATCTCGTTATTCTCATTTTTTAAATATTTGATTAAATTGTTAATGTAAAATTATGGATTTTGTAAACGACAACTCTATTTAAATTATAGTGTGTCTAAATTTATGAGAGGAAATCAAATGAAAATTTTAAAATGCATTTATGACATTACATGAATACCCATTACTTTGGTAAATTAAAAAAAAAATGCACCGGTGTTAGATTTCTATTAAATAATTTATCACGATTACAAATTTGATTAATAAACTTCAAAGCTACGTATATTTAGTCTATAATTAAAAAAAAATCAATTACGTTTATTTTTTTTTTTAAATTTGTGTTTAACATGCCGTTATCGTCAACTCAGTAAATTAACGATGGCATGCTTGTTACATTAACCAGGGATCACCTAATCATGATTAGTAAATGGACTATTTCAATGTGGTCATGCAAATTAGCCCACTTAACAAAGTAAAAGTCCGTTATAAAAAATAATAATAATAATAATAAAATAAATAAATAAAAGTCCAATTATCTAAGCCCTACACCGTGCTTGAAATTAGTCCATTTAGCATGCTTTAGCTAGTCCCGTCACATGATCCCTAATTAATATGTTAGCACGATACACGAGCGTCAAATTAATTAATAGGATCAACAATATTAGAGTTAAAAAGATATACTAAAGTTAATAAAGTTCAAGGGTCAACATAAGTTCAACGTTTAAAATATCTTATTGCTGATCCATATTTTTGTTCTACTAAAAAAATCCTATCCTTCAATTTCAATAACAAAATTAAAATTTTATAAAATCCATAAATGAAATAAACAGAATTGAACTAAATTGATAATTTAACCATAAAATATTAATGTTAAATTATGAATTTAGTCCTTGAATTTTAAAGTCCGTGTCTAATAAATATTTTAAAATATATCTCCGAACTTTCAATTTTATGTTAATAGGGACTAACTATAGAAAATGTTTAATAGGTTCCTAAATTTCAAATTTATGTCTAATAGATTTATGAATTTTCAATTTTGTATCTAATAATAATCGTTAATATATTCAACATCTTTTAAAATCAACCAACTTGTTGGTCACAAATTTTAAAATATAAAATTTTATTAGGTTAAAAGTTCAATTTATATATAATAAATTAATTAATGAAAAAAAAAGTCGAATAATTAGTACTTGTTAAATACAAAATAACAAATTTATACCCTTTTATAAAGACTAGACATAAAATTAAAACTATAGGTAATTATTGTAAATTTTTTAATTTCAAATAAATATTAGAGACCAATATAAATTTCATACCAAGTTTGTAATTTAACCAAATATAAAACAAAGAGGGAATACTCGTGTTTACCAAATTGTATAGATAGGACCATCATCAAATTCTATAATATAATATTATTTCTGCTGCAATCTCATCAATTACATCTCATTCCTTATTTTGTGGCCCCACACATTTATCATAATTATTTTACAACTTTTACTTTTATCTCTCGTCTGTTGGTAACACCTACAACATTTTTAATTAATTATTTTATACTTTTATAGTTTACTTTTCATTTATACATTTTTAATTAATTATTTTATACTATGGTTTACTTTTCATTTATACTATTAATAATTTTTCTTCAAATAAAAATTTATAAAATTTTAATTATTAGCTGATGTAATTTTATTAAAAAGATTAGAAATATTTATTTAATTTTGTAGTTTTACTTTGTTATTATTAATTAATACAAATAGATTTTTAAAATACAATGTATTATTATTAAATATTAAAATAACAAGATTTTATATTACATAGCGGTTGTCCTACATTTTAGTTGCAAAAACGAGCATAACTCAGTATCTCTAATAAGATATCGTGAGTTCGAACCCCACCTTACATTTGTACTTAAAAAAAGGTATTTTAGTCAATGTAATTTTATTATTCATTATTTATTAATATAAAATAAATTATATAATAAAAGATAATTACTATCATAGTAATAAATTAAATTAAATTAATTATTATTGCAATTAAAAAGGATGGGTACAATAATGTATTTCTAATCCGTTAGAAAAAATAAATAGTAAATAAATTGACCATTCTCAATTTATTTTTATTTCAAATTCATTCCCATAAAGTAAAGTGAGATAATATTATTTTCAATCGTAAACTGATGGACCTAGAAATTGTAGAGAAAGTAGGAATCAGAATCAAAACAGGATTCAAAGCTTCCATTTATACGATAGAAATTGTATTCGTGAACTCTCATCTTTTTCTGTTCAATTGCTTGAATTGCAATCCTGCTCGTGAGTACTTTGTACGATAAAGGACTGTAATTCGAGCAAAATTAGTCTCTAATCTCTAATCTCTAATCTCTATCTCCCACTTTTACTTGTTGCCTTGGCTGGTTTCAGTTTCCACCGCTTTCCGTTAAACTGCGTGCTTTTAGCGGCTTTTCTCTCTCTCTCTCTCGTTCTTTAATCTCAGCCCTTCTCTTCCCTTTTGTTCTTCTTCTCTTTCACAATTCACAATTCACCAATTCATCGATTCCATTCCGGGAATTCCAAAACCACCTCCCATTTATTATTCTTCCTTGCCTTATTTACTTTACCCCCAAATTCCTCATTTTTTTTTTGTATTCTCATAATATATGTCAAGAATTTTTTCGTAATTAACTTTCGAGGAGAGAGAAAGATTGTGGTTTGGGTTTGGGTTTGGGTTTCGGTTTCAATTCATCCTCACCCCTTTGGGTCTTTACCCTTGTTGAGATTGAGGTACCCTTTATTTACTTTTGATTTGTCTGTTTATTTTATTCCGTTTCTGCGTGTATTTTTTATTTTTTTCTCTTTTTTCAGTTGAAGCTTTCTCTACAAACAATGGATTGCGTTTTGCGTTTGCCTATTCTTACTTTTACTTTTCGTTTGGTTTTTTAATTTTTGTGAGGAGGGGGGGTTCTATTCCATGTTACACTGTTTGCGAATGAAATCGTTTTGATTGTCCGTTTCTTCCTAACCAAACAATTTCCGTTTACTGGGTCAATTATTTATTTAATAAAACTTTTCGTCCATTCGATTTCGATATTGGGTATTTTTCGTTGTCTTTTGATATTTTAGAAACTGGGTTTGAATTAACACATGTAATTGAATATTCTTTTAGGTTTTTTTCCCTTAAAAATTCAGTCATTATTCCCAAGTCTGTGATTTCGTAAATCAACCCCCCATCGAGAAACATTCCTTCCCAGAATGCTTTTGCTTTTGTAGCTCGCTTAAATTGGTGGTAAGCACCAGATTTATTGCTTCCGTCCTGAATATGATATGCAATTGATGAAGATAGCTTAATTATGCGCATGCAGGGCCTTAATTTTTCTAATAATTTTGCAGATTTTCATACTTTTCCAAACGGGTTTAAATTCTGTATGTACTGTTGATGAATTAGGTTTTCACAACATTGCAGGCGATGGACCAGAGTAAATTCGCAGAAGATTCTCATGCAAGAGGGGTGAGATTTCTGATTTCTTTTCATGTAATTGAAATTGTGTGTATGTTGTAATTATTTATCCATGTTATTCAGGTAAATATATTCTATTTTACCATCTGACCTTTTGATTTCACAGATCTTTTTCTCCTTCCGTTCTAGAATAAAATTTATAGATTTTACTTGTTTAACCTTTTTTTTCTCCTTTTAAAAATTTATAGATTTTGTTTACTAGGTGATCATATGCTTTCCTGTTTGCTAGTTATAATTTTTCGATTTGCTGCTTGGTCATGTTTAGATGTTGAATTGTCACTAGTTGAGGACAAATTCACGTTGGCGATGTTTTTTGTGATGATTGATTTAAATATTGTTTTGATATCCTGGGCCCTTGGGCACTGTAATCTACATCTAAAATATAGAATCAGAGGTCATTCTTTTTTCTTTTAATCATCAATTCATCCTCTAGGAATCTAAATCATGGCAGTATTCATCAGCTTGGTTGCAGAAAATTCAAGTTACAATCTCCACTAATGTTTATTGTTAATGCTGATCTGTATTTGATAATGTCAAACTTAGAATATATTTTCTTCTAAATTCTAGATTCTCTGCAAGAACTTGTTATCAGGAAACTTATTAATTTAGACGGTGAGTAGGTTTTGGTTTTCTATCCTGAAGGTCCAAAGTCCATTTATTTCTTTCTCAATCTCAAAAGAAGTTCAAAGGTCTTATTTTTTTTCTTCTGCTTGTAGTACATTTGAATATTAAAACATTGATGGTATTTTTTCTAAATTTTATTTACCTTGAAAAAATTAAGACAAGACTTTCCCACATTTTAAGTTGTTCTGGCGCTTCTTTTGAATAATTTCCTTGTAAATACATCTTCCATGGCTCCTGGATGTCAATGAAAATCTGTGGTTGACTTGCAATAAATTCTAGATGATGTGATTTATATTTGCAATTTCTAAAGAAGTTTTGGAAGTTTCCTTGTGGGAAAAGATGGGGATAGAAATCTGATTGTGGAATGGTCAAACTTTTTGAAGTGAATTGCATATTGTTCACACCATAATATTCACCTTGCCCGATCACCTGGAATGCCTTTTTGAAGTGGGTCTGGAGCTAACTTTGGGGGATTGTTTTTTTTTAAACTATTCTTCCTCTCTTTACCATTTCATGCTTTTCAAAAAATTTTTGAGCTAATTTCTTTTCTGGATGTCCATGTGTTTTTGTCATGCTAAACTAGACATATATTTAAATCAATACATTATAATTTCTCATAGGATTTTTTGTTCCAGGATCATTTTTCCAAGAGCAGTCATAAAAGTAACCAGACTGTTGAGAAGTTGGGAAGTCCTCAGCTTCAGAAGGTACATAACTTTATAGCACCACTCTTAGATGATGTGGCAATTGATGAGCCGAGAAATTTTAGTAATAAATGGGAAATGCATGACATGGATAAGAGCGATTCAGTCAAAGCTTTTGCTTGTACACTTACAGTTAATTTAGATGCCTTGTATCCAAGTGGGTTGAATCCGTTCCATTTGTTTGTTGGTCCTGTGAGTTAATTACTTTCAACAAAATCTGAAGAAGATAGCCAACCACCTACCTTTTGCCCTATTCAATTTGTGTTGGTGCAGGGCTTTTCTATTTAACATTCTATTTCACAACTTTCTGGACGTCTTTTTATTTTCAAGGCTAGAATTATTTGTTCTTACGCAATTATTGAATTGTTGTGTGATTAAAAGAGAGCCTTGGTACATTTTTCTTTTGAGTTGTTACTGAGCTTCTTGATGCAGTTCCTTAGCTAGGTAGTTTTGTACAATATTTTCCCTCCAGGTTATGTTTTGCACTCTTTGTATATATGTGATTGATGATAAGTATCATTGCCAAAAATATTTAATTGCCCTTTAATAGCATCTCCTTGTCATGTTGCAGATTTCAGCTAGATGGGACCCGGATGAAGCATGCAGGCCTTTAATTGATGAAGCACCTGTATTTTATCCTACTGTTGAGGTAATATATCCTTTATCAGAAAAATTATTGCAAGTCTTTTCTGTTTGATGTTTGTATCTGGGGCATGAATTATAGCTGTCTTTGTGTTTCTCTTATACGAACTTGCATTTTTCCACTTTTAATATTCATTAGGAATTTGAAGATACACTCGGGTATATAGCTAAGATTCGTCCTCAAGCAGAATCTTATGGTATATGTCGGATTGTCCCTCCGCCTTCTTGGAATCCACCGTGTGTTCTCAAGGAGAAATCTATATGGGAAAATGCCAAGTTTTCTACACGTATTCAGCAAGTTGATTTGTTACAAAATAGGGAGCCGATGAAGAAGAAAAGTAGAGGCCGGAAACGCAAGAGAAGAAAGCACTCAAGAACAGGAACATCAGCTAGATGCACCAATCTTGGAGTAGAAGCAAATCTTACTTCTGAGTCTGATGAAAAATTTGGATTCAATTCTGGGTCAGACTTCACACTCAAAGATTTCCAGGCATATGCAGACTATTTTAAGGAATGTTATTTTGGAATTAAGCAGGCTCCAGAGGATTTGAATTTTGATCTTGAGTCTAGCAAGAGATGGGAGCCCTCAGTGGAGGATATAGAGGGTGAGTACTGGCGAATAGTTGAACAACCTACAGATGAGGTTGAGGTATGGAAATATTTTCTTTTAGTAGTTTTGTATTTCTTAAATATTTGTGCGTTAGGGAGTATACTGTTTAATTATGTCATATTGCAGGTTTACTATGGAGCTGATATAGAATCAGCAACATTTGGCAGTGGCTTTCCCAAGGCCTCATCCATGGTAACTGAAGGAAATTCAGATCCATATGTAAAGTCAGGTTGGAATCTTAATAACTTCCCTCGCTTGCCAGGTTCTGTTCTGTGTTGTGAGGAAAGTGATATATCTGGAGTTCTAGTGCCATGGCTCTATGTCGGAATGTGCTTTTCATCATTTTGTTGGGTAAGTTCATCTCCTTCTTCTGTTAAGGAGAATGGAGATTCCTTGCCTTCACCTATTCCTCTTGTAATTATTTTTGTTGAATGGAAGGAATATCTCTTATCGAAAGTAATCATTCACCACTTCTTTTACATCTCTTATTCCTAAAATCCCCCCTTTCTTCAAGTAACGTTTGAATATGTCAGTATTAGATCAAATGTGGAAAAGTAATTTGTTAATAATGACAATGATAACTCAATCTATGTATTCGCAGTTACCTTATTTAGTAGCTAAGGACCCTGTTGTCTTCAAAGAAGGTGTAGAAATAAGGAAACATTTTAGTGTCTCTTTCCTTTCAATAGCTTTTGAAACAACAACTATTATCCATTCTGAAAAATTGAGCGCACTGCACTTGAACCAGATGTATCTCACTACTGGAATCAATTAAATGAAACAGAAAAGCTCAGACATAGTGAATAATTAATGCTACATAGCCTTTCATTCCTTGAAATTTAAAAAACAAATCTGAAGGCTATAGAAGTACATACTGTCGGGATGGAAGCCTTATTGCCTTTTGCTTATTTATCATTTGTTGCATCTCTCTCTCTCTTGTGCATTAATATGGATTTTGATATTTAGCATAGTTATATAGTTCTTGGGGCTTCAATTTATTGGAAGAAACATTTGGAAAATGCTGACTTGTGCTGTTGATTATCTGGTTATATGCTGACTGTCTATGAAAGATTTAATATTTGTTTTCTCAAAAGTCATTCCAGGTTTTTTTTCTCTTCTGATTTTTTCCAGCACGTTGAAGATCACCATCTTTACTCTTTAAACTATATGCACTGGGGTGATCCAAAAGTATGGTATGGAGTTCCTGGGAGCCACGCATCTTCTTTGGAAGCTGCAATGAAAAAGCATTTGCCCGATTTGTTTGAGGAACAGCCGGATTTACTTCATGAATTGGTAATTTGATCATTTTATTAGTTTCCTAATCGTGCTAGAATGTTTTGGTTCACAAACTTAAACATCTCACCTTAGTTGCGATTCACTTATAGAAATGTTGGTTAGTTTATATAGATATCATTTAAATGTCTTTCATGTAGTTTATGAGACTGTTTTCTATCAACAATATAATGATGTTCGTACCTACTTCAATTCATTGGATGCTTGGGACACCTGGTGTAACGCCAATGCTGTATGCTGGGAGTGGGAGTCACGAGTTACTGAATATAACTTTTACTGCTGTTTAAATACCATGACATATGTTTCAGCTTTCTGTGCTGGATAACTTTCAGTCAAATCTTCAATTCTCTTGCAATGTTCATGTCACAGATATAAGCCATTAGGTGTCCCATTATTATGTTGTATTCTCTCTCTCCCCCTATCCTTTTTTTTAAAGAAAAACTTCTTAGGAATTATGACTTTGTTCTTGCAACAGGTCACTCAGTTATCTCCTTCAGTGCTCAAATCTGAAGGAGTACCTGTGTATCGAGTGGTCCAAAATTCCAGGGAGTTTGTTCTTACCTTTCCAAGGGCATATCACGCAGGATTTAACTGTGGTTTCAACTGTGCTGAGGCTGTAAATGTGGCACCTGTTGACTGGTTGATTCATGGACAAAATGCTGTGGAGCTTTATAGTGAGCAACGGCACAGGACATCACTTTCACATGATAAATTGTTATTTGGTTCAGCTCAGGAAGCTGCCAAGGCCCTTTGGGAGCTATTAGTTTTGGAAAAGAAAACTCCAAGTAATCTAAGATGGAGAAGTGTGTGTGGAAGAGATGGGGATCTTACAAAGGTGGTCAAGGTAAACCATTCTTTCTTTTCCTCCCTATATCCTCTGTATATATCTGCATAGTTTATATGAATGTACTACTGAATGAGCTATAGGGATTTTATCATTAGTTCATGTTGTATTATTATCTTTGGGGGGCCTCCTCGGCCCTGCCTTTAGGCTGTCTTCTTTTTGTCAGTATTTTTTCTCGTTTCTTATAAAAAAAATATTTACAGACAAGGGTGATGCTGGAGGAGCAAAAAACGAATTGCCTTCCAACTCATATGAAGTTGCAGAAGATGGAAAGTGAGCTTGATTGCAAAAGTGAGAGAGAGTGTTATGCCTGCTTCTACGACCTATATCTCTCTTCAGCCTCGTGCAAGTGTTCTCCTGATCGGTTCTCATGCCTTAAGCATGCTAGTAACTTTTGCTCATGTCCAGTAGATGACAGGTGTGTGCTCTTTCGCTTCAGTATAAATGATCTGCATACACTTGTTGAAGCATTAGAAGGGGGATTAGATGCCATTAAAGAATGGGCCTCAAGATACTGTAAAATGGACACGGACAATGAACCTGTAGCTAAGGTGGACTTGGACGGTGGATTAATGGAAAAACCATCTTGGTCCCCGGAAACAGCAGATAAGCTAAAAAGAACAGACGTCCCATGCAGTTCATCTAGTCATGCTTCTTCAGAAGTAGTGCAGTCAGAATCTCATCGTGGATCACTCAGCTTAAATACTTCCCACCTTAGTTCAGATAGTCAGAATGACATTGTAAATAGTGAAGTTATGGTAATAAATAAAGAAGAAAAGGTGGGGCAGGAGTGCTGCATTGATTTGAATCTTGAAATAATTTCCGATGAGAATGGTAGTTGTGGGCTCCACGAAACTGATAACAAGCTACTCATTGATTTGGAGGAAACATATACTTCGGAATTTGAAGAAAAAAAGGTTTGTAAAGCAGCACATGAACCAGAGTTAATGGAACTTGACACTGATCATGCAAACACTTCTCCGGTTAATGATTACTCTTCAAGTTTAAAAGATGGCGTGAGAATGTGCAGATCTAATGGTAGTAAGCTGTTTGGAGTTGATATTTCACAATCGCAGTCGGAATTTCCATCTAGTGATCCCTCAAAAGTAGAAGCTCTAAAACACTCGGATATAAAGATACCTGCATCTTCGCTCAGTCCTCCTTGGAAATGGGTTCCTCGTGTTGAACCTATAAGTATTGGAACAATTATGTTTGGAAAGCCTTGGTACTGCGAGAAGGCCATTTTTCCAAAAGGTATTGCATCAACTTGTTTGAATCAACAGTAGATGATTAGCTTTAATACAGAGGATTCCCTTATTTATTTATTTTCTCTGATTTCTTCAGGTTTTAGAAGCCGAGTTTATTTCTTTAGTGTGCTCAATCCAACTAAAATTGTTACCTACATATCAGAAGTTCTTGATGCTGGGCTCCTGGGACCTCTATTCAAGGTAGTCACCCCCTCCGTTCCGATTCTATGTTTCAACATTGTTTCATAGTAGTTTTGTTTTCCATGAAATGTCAGAAGTTGGAATTTCCTCTGCGTACCTTCCCAGTTTCATGGTGAAGTGTTCAGAAGGGACATAAAATTCACTTGGTTCTTTTAACTCGCCCAGAGTAATTTTTTGCTGCTAGTGAAAAAATTGAGATTTATTCAGGAGAACCTATATAATTATTCAGTCCATTTTCTCAAAAACTAGCATTATAGCTTTGCAGGACAGGGTCTCATTTATAGAGCTCTAGGCATAATTGCTTATGTATTAATTGTTCATTCTGTGGAATTACATTCAGGTGACGTTGGAAGCATCTCCCAGCGAAAGTTTCACTAATGTCTCAGCCACCAAATGCTGGGACATGGTAATACAGAGAATAATCCAAGAAGTCAAAAGACAGAACCTTAGATTGGAAGAAACACATCCTTTGCAGGTTTTGGAGGGAATTAATGGACTTGAAATGTTTGGATTTCTTTCACCTCATGTTATTCAGGTAGGACCTACCTTGACATGATCCTTGATGTTTGTTGCTAGTCAGCCCCTTCTTGATGCTTTTTTGCTGGGGCCATGGTTTTAACATTGTTCTGATTTTTTTGGGTTAATAATTTGCTTCTGATTTCTTATTTTAGGCTATTGAGGGTCTTGATCCTAACCACCAGTGTACGGAGTACTGGAACCACCGGCATCACCCTGTACCTGCAAATTCAGGTGACGACTCTTACTGCAAAAGTTCTGCTTTAAGATTGAATTTCTCTTCAGGCGAAACGAGTGCAACTGCTTTTGATATCAATAGGAAAGAGGATGAAAATGAAGGGCACCATCAAAGTGACGAAGAGGTTCGATCAGTATTAAAGGGACTGTTGAATAAAGCAAGTCCTGAAGAATTGAGGGTACTGCAGAGCATACTCTGCACAGAATTGCAAACTACTGAATGGAGAGCAGAATTTGCAGCAATGATCAAAGATAAACAAGAAAAATGTAGATAGTTAACTAAAAGATATAGGAGTTATCATTCTTTCTAATTCAAGCTCTAGCTCTTTCTCGGCCATTCATCGAGTCTACTCTCTCTAACGATTCATAATCAGAACGGGAGATCCTCTTCCTAGCCATCGACTTTGTGGAAAAATTAAATTATTCTGCATCTTCTGCTGTGGCCTCCTCTCATGGCTTTTTAGTTAGCTGTCTGAGAACTCTCTGTTTGACAGGCTCAGGCTCGGCGCCGTCTACGTTGATTACGCTGCTCTCGTCATAGAAGATTCTGCTAATTTTTCTGACTCTGTAATTGTCAGTCTTACTTTCCATTTACTAGTAGGATATTGGTTTTCCAGAGCTCACAGCTTGTCTTTCTTCTCTCTTGATTCAAACTCACTGAGATAAATTACATCAGGAATCTGTATCTTAGAGAACACTTAGCGCAGCTGGTGATGAGTTTGGTTGCCAATTTTGACCAATGTTTTACTTAAAACAGTTTATGGCAGCATATTAAATACAATATTAGTTACTAAGATTTATTTGTATATTTGATTATTATTCGAAAATGTGTCTCAGGGTCACAATCCTCTCATCTTTATGTTATGACTGACTATACATGGCCAATTGTCTTGGCCAAACACTCATATTTAGTGACGTTATCGACTTTAGCTGCCTTGCCTTTACTTGCTCAATTGTCGCAGCTTGTTCTTGCATCTAAAAGATTTTCTTCACCTATTTTTTGTCTTAGATATTTAACTTTGGAATGCTTTTTATTCACCACTCAATGTAATTTGGTAAATCTCTTAAAGTATCATTAAAGTATCTTGTCTTAAATGTAGTTGTGAGATGTTGAGAGAGATGATGGGTTGACATTTGATATAATTTATAAGATGTGTCTATAATTCTAGTTGCCTAATAGTGTTTGGTTGATTGTAATTTGAACTAGAGTCTCAGATCCATAAAAAAGTAACAAATTGAACTGTGAATAAATCCAAAGCCCTGCAAATACAATTCACATGAGGCCCATAATTCTTCAAAATAAGTCAATACTCAATAGGGTTGGTATGGAATAAAAATCTTGATAAAACTTGGAAAGATGGGTAAATGCAATTCCAAACCTACTCACACTATTGCAATCCTTTGTCACAAGACTAGAATTTTGATCAACAGAGACGGCTTTCGACCTAGTCTCTTCTTATCAATACATGGACTAATGGAGAATAAAATAAAAACCAACAATTGACTAGTTTCTTCGAAGTGTTACCCCTAGTCTCTTCTTGATACTCAAATCCTTTAGCTTGACTAGTGGTAGAAATATGATCAACTCAATATACTTAACCCCAAAGAAACATCCTCCAAGAAAATGCACCAAAAGTATTTGAGCTAAAACAAACCTAATACTATCTCTGTGCAGCCAGCCTCGTATTATCTCCTAATTATGTTTTAACACATGATAAGAGCAAGCCCGTGATGACACTCTTCCACCAAAATTTGTCATCCGAAAGGACCGAAACATCTGGAACACATTGCCTATAAAAAGGCCATTGTAGCAACATGGCACGCAATGTATCGTCTACCATCTTGTCTATTTTGTATGGACAGTCTAACTTTTCAGTGCCATCTCACATAAGGTGAGGTGAGATACGTATCAGTAGCTTTTTCTCAAAATCATCAGAAGCTCTAGAGTACCACTTGTCTCAAGGTTCGAGTTTTGAGTCGAACATGGCCTGCATTTTGTATCATGGACTGTATTCAAGTATAGATGAGGACCTTAGTTACTCTGGATCCTAAAAATTAAGAACAACTTCTAAGAATAAAGAACGAAATTACCCGAGCTGTTGGAGTTGGTGCCCTGAAAACAACTTCATTTTCCGCAATAGGGTGTTGGGAGGAGCCAAAAGTGTTTCCAATGAACATCCACATGTCAAAATATACTTCTTATACCTCAGTGATTAAGGCAGAAAAGCAGGCATATGCCTTTGACAGTACATGAACAATGAAATATTGAGTTGCTTGCTTGCTAACATGTGCCACATTCCTTTTTTAGGTCTTCTCTTCAAATGATCTCATCTGCAAACTAATAAGAGGAAGAGGAAAATATGTACACGAGGGGAAAATCAGAACCGAAATTTGTCACTCTTCTCCATGTTTATATGTACATGTCTCCAAGGCTTGTGCTATCAGCAACTGGCAAACAGAACTCCAGCTGTTCAATAGTCTTTAATTGATTCTCTTGTAAAACCACGTATGAGATGACTTTTTAATACACAAATCTCTTAAGAAGCAATCGCACTCTATAATTGCAAGACAAAACCATTATTTCAAAAAGAAGTTCCGAAAATATAGGCGAGTTAATGACTCCAAAAATCATGTGAGGTCATTTTCATCCAGTGGTTCTTCTTGCTCCTTCATTGCATCGGTCTTCAGTGCACTCACTTCACCTGTAGGCAGTTTTCTAGCAAGCCTGATAATCTGCAGAAATTTTATTTCAGTCAAAATGTGCAGAAAACAACATCCCACGGCATAGCAGTGAAAATGAAGCTGATTGATTATGCTTCATTAACCGTGTCAAGCATTTCTTTCCTTTCAAAATGATTTACGATTAAGCAAATATTAGAAAGGCCATGAAATGTGATGTGCTAACTATGAATGAAGAGTTTTTGAGAAAACAGTTTCAGAGGAACCAATGAAACTTTTAAGTTTCTATAATTAGATGCATGTAGGATAGGAATCCATGTGTTGTACAGAAGCAATTTTGACCCAAGATTTTGGGGGACCCTCTTATTGTTGCAGTTAGAATTACATTTGCCAATGTAATCATGTATTAGTTGTCTTAAAGTTTCAAAATGAAACCAGAACATTATTTGGAAAAAAAATGCTTCGATGGTTTTTTCTTCTTCCAGGTCCTGGTCCACGGTGTTTTAACTCAATGTTCCTCTTTTTTCTTTTTCTCTATGTATTTTTTTAAATAAGAAACATGTCTGTTCCACAAAAATGAGGGAATAGCATAAAGGGCAAGAGGTAGAGAGAACCCCCACCCAAGAAACTAAGAAAAGATCATTACACAAAAGGGAACCTTCTAATAATTAATAATCCTTAGAAGATTGTAATTACAAAATAATTTTGTGTATTAAATCACCACCAATAGGCAGAATGTTGCATCCTGTCACAAGATGAATTTATTTCTTTCTTAGTACCTCTTTCTAATGAACCTTGGAATTCTAAAGAAATATTTACTTTTCATTAATGGTTTACCCCCAGTGATGCCCTGTATTAAGAAAACTAAACTTTTTCTTTACGAGAATGAAATGTTTGACCTTTGCAAGAGGTTCTCTTTTAAATCCTATTTCGAGTTTTATTTATTTATTTATTATTTTTAACATAAATTAAATACTTCTCTTAAAACCAACATTGAATCCAATTTGTTCTGGTACAGTAAGAAACCTTCCAAGATGTACTGTTAGGCCTTTTGGCTTATGGTTAAGCAAATATTTGCAATCTTTTCTAGCAAAAAAAAAAAAAAAGAAAAAAGAAAAAGGCCCATGACTTTCACTTTCCTTTTTTTATATTTGAAACCCAACTTTGTAGTTCTCTGTTACATGCATAGATGTCAGGTTTTCTCGGTTTTATCTAATTATTTATATGCACTTCCATCTCTTCCTTCTCAAGATGAATTTTTCCCATTGAAATAAAAGATGATCTGGTTGTAATTTACAAAATATATTGAATTCAACTTTTCACAAATTAAAATGTAAGAACATGAAGGATTAAAAAATTTACCACATGATCAAGATGAGATATAGTGCTTGACTGAGCCACACGCTTGATTTCCTCGACATCACCTTCCATATAAGCAGATACTAGCTTACTAGCAGCACGGTATTGGTCAGTTCTCAAAAAGGCATCAACTCTGTAAGGAGGAAATAATAGAAATTCAGCAAACAAGTACTCTTTTAGGATGTCGCCATGCTATGAAATATTAAAATGGAACAACAATTTTCTCTTTTCAAAATATCATATTTTTGCACTTAAGATTCAAAAGTTATCCTTCACCAGTTCTTTCTTGGCAAAGCCTATTTGGTTACTTGGCAACTTAAAGATTCCTACTACTTGTCTAAGTTAAAAGAAAATATAAATTAAAAAATAACACCTGGACCGTGGAGAGAATGGAGAAGAGAGCAAAAGACATAGGCAGATGGCCTATTAAAGAGTTATCTTCGAATAGCTTGTCCTTAGATGAGGAAAAGGTCTATTTAGCTACTAAGCTGCTTTTATGTATTTATTAATCTAAGATAGAAAAAGTGCATATATGTGTACTGTCTCTGTGTGTGTATTTCATTTATTTAGTTTTCAATAAATAGAAACCTTTACAAAATTTTGTCTTCTATACAGATTTGCAACTTATAACAACCCCTCCATGTTCATAGCCTAGCTTAGATATGACTGCAAAAGTTTATCACAACTTCAAATTGTAAAGTTTCATTTACACCCTTTAGTTTATATCTTAAGGGTCTAGGCTTCAGTCTCAAGAAAGATGATTGGATTCTCTAAATTAATGGATGGTTTCCATCACTTTGATAATTGCATATCCACCAACCCATGGCCTCCTACTTCAGGCCAGATCTGAAGTTAACCAGATTATCCTCAGCAGATCAGGTACCCCCTTTTAAGCTAAGTTACCACCAGTAAATCACTTTTAAAGAAATTATTCCATAAATTCAACAAAGTATTTGAAACTATATTGTGAGGATTGTATCTTTAGCAACACATCATCATGTGTTCCTTTCTGACATCACGATATAGCACCTCATTCCTTGATAAACTCATGTTTGAGGGCCATCACAAATTTCATGTGTTTGTTGCTTTACTTTCTTGGCAATACTCATCTAATATGGGTGTACCTTGACCCTTGGATTTTTCCTCTCTTCCACAAGTTCGTTTAAAAAATATTTGGAATCTAAAATCTTAACTTAAACGATGATGAGTACTTTCCAATTACTTTATAATTCATCGTTTATATCAGTGTCCTTAATTATTGTTGTTGGTACTTTTATAGGGATTATATATATCTAATTTTCAATACAACAACAAATATTAAACAAATTAATCCACCATAGTCTTGTTTCTTTTGTAATTATCTCTCTTATGCCTCACATATTGTTCTCCGTGGAAGGGTAAATGCTCTTTACACAGAAAGGTTTTCTTGGTAGTCTTGAAAATCTTGAGATATGTAGTGTTTTGTAGGTAGCCTCAAAGGGATTCCCAACCATTTGGGCTTTCAAGACAAGATAAATTATTAAATAACTCTCAACTTGTATATGCTCCCGATTACTTTGTTCATCCCATAATAAGTCTACATAACAGACATTTATCATTTTCTGGAATTGATTGACGTTAGGTTGGGCAAAAGATCTCTTCTTGTACAAGTGGAGTAACAATAAAAAGAAACCAATCATCAACGCAGACACTTTCTAATTTTAAAGATCCCATTTACAATTGCTTTACAAGTGAATCAAAATGTATATAATTGAGTGCCTACCCAAGGCTAACTGGAGAATGACCAACCTTGACTTTAGTGAAGTAATTCAAAGTACGAAAATCCTGGAAGCAGATGAAAAAATAATCACGATAAAGTTCAGAATTTATACTCACTGTGAACAGTCATTGTAGCACTTCTCAGCTTGTTTGAAGTCGTGGGCGTAAAGGTAAACAATGATGGCACTAAGATATGCCTGGAATTAACAAATATATATCTTTAATATATTATTAGCAATAAGTTTCATTTATTGATAGATACTGGCAGCACAACAATGCAGTTCAATGCTTTCAACTAGTAATCATTCTCTTTCTTCCATTTATGTTAATTGGAAAGTCTATTAAACTTCTTTGACTTTTTTGGGGTGTCTCCTCATGTATATTTAATAAATTATTAGTTTCCTACCAAAAGTAACTTGGAAAGTAAGAATCAAGTTTTCTTGTTATCGAAGTACACTATCGAATCTATACATGTTATGGTAAAAAGGAGTATTGGCTCAAATAACAAAATAGGAAGCCTTTTTTGAGAGAAAGCATGTGATATCTCTTGATCTTCTATAAATAATTTATTTTGCCTCTGTCTTTCTTCTTTCCATGTTTTCCTTATTTACTCCTGCAATTAGCCTCTATATGCACCAATAGTAAATTAAAAAGCCATCAATGTGATAGAAAGATAGCAAACTTCTTCTAGGAAACCTCTTTTAACAGGTTTTGTTGAATGATGAGGAAAAATCCATTGCAAATTAATATAAGAGAAGTCAGAAGTAGAATCCCACCCACCTTGCCCTGGCTATGGGAAGCATTGCATTTATCAGCTGCCAAACCCCATCGCAACAGCAGTTCTGCAGCATCAGAATATCTAGGAAAAAGGCAATATTTTTCTACAGCCACTAAGACCTTTTATATATGTACAAACGGAATTTCATATATGAGCCAAGATTTAGAGAGCTAAGACTTGTCCAGATTTCATGGCAAGAAAAACGGTCCTTAATTGTTTAGCCATCACTTTTATTACAACTTTTTGCATTTTCAACAGCACATGGGCAACATAGGTTTCATTAAAAAATGGATAATAATGAGATAGTGAAATATAAAACTCTTAAGGCTTTCGATTACGGCAGTTTCAAAATGTCATTTCAAAATAATTCAAAACTTACTTCTCTAGTTTTACAAAAACACTTGTGGCATCGCGATATAAATCAAAGGCCATTTGTTCTCTGCCATCCTCTTCAAGAAGTGTACAGGCATCAGTGAATAATGTGATAGCTTGATCTGGCATGCTATCTTCCAAAGCACTGTAAGGAGATATACAATTAAAATGTTCAAAGGAATCTATGGCAAGATATATTTGTATCAACTTGAATGAATAGTAAATATAAAAAAGAAGTGGCATATTCCCTTAAGTTACAGTTAAAATCATCCATCCTAGTGAAGGCCAAGGGAGGATGCATTAATGGCTAATTGAGGAGCTTCATTATTTTCTGGGTTATACATTATGACTGCACGAAGCTAACTTATATATGGCGAAAAAATTTAATTAAGAATGAAAGAAGACAAAAGAGGAAAAATAAGAAATCTAGCCTCGAGCAGTTTTATTGAAGACGCAAGTTATGTGGTGTTGCATAAAACATAAAATTACCGGGCACCCTTTGCTAAAGCATCAGATGCAGGTTGTGATCTTCCACACAAAATATACAACTCGGATGCCCTTCTATAAAAGTCAGCAACTTCAGTCCAGTTACCCAGTTCCTTTGCAAGAGCAGCTGCAGATTCCATATGCTTAGCAGCATCCCAGGGTCTAATTAGTAGTGAAGGACTTAAAGGGAGAAAACACACGTAAAAAAATAAATCCCATCAACTAGTCCAGAAAATAAGGATACGAGGAGAGCATCTCTTGCCCTTTTGAAGCTTTTTCAAACGCAATCTTTGCGTTCTCACGGTTGTTTCGAACCCTATACGCATTCGCTAAAGCAGAAAGCATTGAGAAAAGAATATCAGAAAGTAATGCATTATCTACGATTATCACATTCTTGCATCCAATTAGAAAGCTTAACTATGTGTATAGAAAACAACATACCAGCCTGCTCATAGAGTTCAGTAGCACTTTTCCAATCAGCACTCCACCTTGTCATACTGAGTTTTGTTCTATGGGATTTCACAGAAAACAAAGAAATTCAATTGCCAAGTCCAAACATAAATTATGGCTAATTAACTTCCTAATTCATCCGATCCACCTTCTTCATGCTCAATCCCAATGCGATGCCGAAAAACCAATCAATATTAAGCTTCGCTTAAAGCCCACATTCTCATGGGCATATTAGTTGTATTTTCATTTCCTATACGTACATCAAGCTACCGCTTAGAGAATCCATGACCAGAACTCAAAATATTTCCAATCCCAACAGAGGCCCAACAAGCTCAGCACCATTCATGAGTCAATGAGAAGTAAAATAAACTTCAAACAAGTAAGATAACAAAGTGAAGAGAAAAATCGAGCAAGGAGAAGAAAACTAACAATTTATCGGCTTTGTTCATTAGCTTGTCGGGATCGGAACTCCCCATGATTTTGTTTCCTGTTCTGCAACAATTTCTTCTCTTCTTTCTTGGCTGCTCGTGATTTTGCTCGACGCCTTATCGAGCTGTACTCCCAACTTCCCTTTGCAATTACACCATTTGCACCAAATCGACAGGTAAGATTCCACCTCCCTGTTTATCTGTTCTAAATAAGGATCGAGAAACCAAGAAAATCAATTTTTTAATTATTATTGCAATATCTTTATCACAGCCAAGGTTAAATTACGTATTTTCATATAAATTTAGATGGCTATATTTATTTTATTTATTATTATTATTTTTGTAAATATTACATCACAAGGAATAACTCAACTGATTGATCAAAGATTTAAATTTTTGCTAATTTTTTTTCCAACCGGACGTGGGATGAAAAATAGAACTCAAAACCTTTTAGTCAGAGATATACATCGGTTGAGATATGCTCATTTTTTACATTTTTGCTAACTTTTTAAACTTAGCAAAAAAAAAGTAAAGATTTTTTAGTTACTGGAATACTTAAATTAATCAATCTAAAAAATTTTAATTACGTTTTTAAATTATAATTTTAAGTTAACATTACTATTATTTTCTTTGAGTACGTGGAGATAAGAATTTGAATTTACGACATTTTGGTCAGAAATAGAAATTTTAACTAGTTGAGTTATACTTAAGTTGACAAATTAACATTATTAACTAAAAGATTACGTAATATATTCGTGAATATCGACTAACGTAGTATAATGTACAAGATAAAGTGACAGCATTTAGAAATTGGTTAATSGGTAAAGATACGTGTACTTGATGCCCCGTCTAAGAAAGAGATCCAAGTCCTAGCAGACCCGCTGAGTGGTGATTCGACATGGATTCTACATCTTGGAACCAAGCCAATTTTGGAGCAGCCTTGTGATAATGAAACCAACCGGCAAAAAGCATTAAGGCTGCAAAGACTAATGCACCAATTGCGGTACAATAGAGTTGTAATTCACTAATTATTCCAGATGGCTCGCCACGACTGAAAAAAACCAGAGGTGATTTGTATTCCTCGAAAACCCCCGCTTACATCACCATTCAATATTTCTTGGCTCACTATGAAAGAAAATGAACAGCTTATTATTATTTTTTTGACACGATATAAGAGGTGATGAAACATATTTATAATCCACCCGATTTCACAACCAAAAGGTTAGAGGTTCAAATTATTACTCACATATTTTTTGAAAAGAAAAACCTATTAAAAAAAAAACTACCAATTTCCTTTAATTTTTACATTTAATTTTCATACATTGTAGTGTTGAAAGAGCAACTAAAATTTCAAACCAATCGCGAAAAGGGAAAAACTCATAATATTAAAGTGAAAACAACTCACTATTAATATAAGCTATTTTATATAAAATTAAAGTAAAGTCGTCGTGAAGATAATTTAATGGTAAATGATATCTTATAAAACTAAAAGCAAAATTGTCATGAAGATAATTTAACAACAGAAAATGATATCTATTCCAGACTTAAAGAAAAGGAAAAAGAAAAAAGAAAAACCAGCTCGTTGAACTAATAAACCATATAATAAACCACAAAATAAAAATTAACTTAATCTAAATGATAATTAGCCAAAATAAAAAATAAAATCCATTTAGTTACAAAATAAAATATAAATAGATAGAGCAAGACAACAATGGCCAAATCTCCTAAACAACTGCCATACTTGTCACTTGTCACTGAGCTCTCTACCCTTATCCATTCTTGGCAATACCAGAGGAACAGGAAGAATCAAGAATGAGAGCGGGCATGGCTGCTTCGCTTTCATCTTCTCCCTACACATGCTCCTCCAAATCCATTATTCTGCGCAAGGGTTACCCCAAGATCAAAGTTGGAAGGAATTGCTTCAGAATTTCTGCCTCCTCAACCTCTGTTCTTGCCGGCGGCTCTCCTCTTCTTCAAGCAGCCGCCAAACATACTGTATGGTTTTCGAGTAGCAAGCATCTTTCCGATATGTTTTGATTGATGGGGTTCTTGTACTTTGCTCGTTCTGGGTAGAGAAATGCATGAGCTGTGTGTTTTAGGGCTCTTATTGGTGTAATGTGACCGTAATCAAGGCGCAGTGTTGTTTGGATTTTTGTGTGTGAGCTTACTTAGCGTATAGAATTGGTGAATTAATCAGAGGAAATGGGGATGATTAATAGGGGAGAATCAGAGATTACAGAGATTCGTTGTACTTATAATTGCATGCAAATAAAGTGCGAGGATTGAGAGTGAGGTGTTGGCATTGAAAAGCTGTGCATTACTCTTTATGCACCCTGGTGGGAAAAACTGGCTGAAATAGGGATGAAGGAGTAGAACATGAAATTGAGAAATCTCAAAAGGGGATGGTGGAATGATTGATAGATAGTCATTCAAGGAGTGAAATTGAAATGTTTAGAGTCGATGATTTTGTTTTGCGATCATTTGATCTATACGTGAACTAATTTAGTAAATGGTTGTGCTAATTAGAGAGTATATGCTGAAGGAGAAATGATTGCCGTGAGTTTTTGTAATTCTAGGTGGATGCGTACATACAAAGTGGAATGGTTGTTGGCCTGGGGTCTGGTCAGGCTTCTGGCATGGCCATTCAATATCTTGGTCGGCTGCTTCGAACAGGAGCTTTAAAAGATATAGTAGGGATACCCATGTGCGTTACTATCCTTTGAATTAACTGACCGTGTACTTTTCGTTCTTAATGTCAATATTTCTGAAAGAGAAACTGACTGTCTTTTATGTACTCTTCATTCTTAACGCACTGTATCAGTTCTTGGCTTGATGCAGGTCCATAACAAGTGCGAGTGAAGCTGCCAAGGCAGGGATTCCATTAGACCAGTTCAATGATAGTTCTCAAGTGAGCTAAACATTTAATTCTTAACTTATCGTGCTCTTTACTGGAGTGCATTTTTAAGCCAAGGCTGTCTCCAAGTTTAGTTATGAAGAGAAAATCTTCAAAGGGTAGATGAGAGACTCCTCATATTTGTTTAACCTTTCTTTATCATTGGGATGCATTAATGAAATCAGAATAGATTGCAGAGTTTCTGTGGCCTCCCAAAATATAAGAAACTCAGATAATGGATCAAGGATCCCCAATTTATTCTGGATATTATTACTGAGATTCTCATAAGAACTCTGATACCCTGTTAAGTGGTAATTGTGGTGAATTCAATTAACCCAAATAGGAGTTACATAATCCCTTATGGTGAATAGAATAGAACTGCATTCTAAATATGCTTCAAAGGGTTTTGGGCCTTAAAGGTGAAAAGTTCATTTTTCCCCAGTGACATAAGAGATTATTTATATTGTGAACATTTTTTCTATCAAAAATGGTACTTATCAAATTTTTAATTTTTGGAATTTTGTTTATTTTACTTAATGTTAGATCTCGATCAAGTAAATAATAAGTGTGTTTTTTTGTAGATTGATTTTTCATTTGATGATGCTGATATTATAGAAGAAGGAACGCTAATTGCTGTCATTGGGCATAGGAACTCGCAAGTTGAAGAGTCAATAATCCATGAGAAGGTGAATAAATTCTTATATGTCCTAATTTTTCCAAAAGCTCCCAAGTCAATGGGCTTATAATTTTCGACCTAGAGTAGGGAAAAGATGATGGAGTCTGGAAGGTCTGATTATTTATATTTATCTGTAACAATTTTGATTTTTAATATATGACATTAATTTGGTGTCAATGATATATCAAGACTTAAAATCCTGCAAGACCTTGTATTTATATAATTCTTATGTTAAATGTTCATTTCTTGTCTTTCATGTATCTGCAGTCTATATTAAATGCCTCCAACCAGCTTGCATTCATGATCAAAGAAAGCCAATATATGGATGGCCCAGAGGGTTCAATTCCAGTTCTAGTGAATTCTGTGAGAAGAAATCAAAATATCATCTATTGCATGGAATATATATGATATAGACTATCAGATGGCTAATGAAGAAATACTTAAATTTATTTTCAGCTTAATTGGATGCAAACTGCTGAAGAAATTGACGATCTCTTCTTAGGCGATGCAGAGGTAAGCTTTTTACTGGCACAAATTACAATGTTGTCAAACTTTACATGCTATCTTTACTAAGAGAACTTGCTTGATTTTCTTATTTAGCTATATAAAGCTCAGAGGGCGAACTCGTTAGTTGACCTGCTTATTAATAGATTATATATCTAAGAACCTTATAGTTTTATACACATACACAGCATGCATATTATTGGTTTGCTATATTAATTAATGTAAACTGTGACAAAGATAATTCTAATGTTTGTAACTTTGTACACTAATCAAGTTTTTAAAAACAAAAGAAATGAAAATAAATGGTCAAAATTCAAAGTGTTGCTAGGATTACTTGCAGATCAAAAAGTTTAAATTGTTTCATCTGATATGTTTATTTCAATTTTGAACAACTCTTTGTAAATATATGGCCTAAATACATATCCTGTTGAACTGCTCAACATATGGAAATATTGATTCATTTGCTCTCCTTTGTTATTAGCTATGTATCTTCTATGAGGGGGAACACAAATCAAAAGAGGTCCTTATTCTGTAAAAGTAACCTAGTAATTTTATTTGGTCAAGAAAATGAATGATGTTCCCCAGTGAGAGATGTCGATCATAAACATCTTCAATATCGAAACGTAACCCTTGGTTCCTAAGCATCAATATTTCAGCAGGTGGAGAAAACAAAGAACTATTCATTTAGTTATTTTAACAGTTCTACGTCAGATTATTTAAGCTTTGCCATAACATTGATTTTTCCAAATTATCAACAACAAGGTATGGAGGAGGCCATCGATTGGGCATGCAGGTCCCCTCGGGGGCGACTTCCCACTTGTCACTAGTGAAGGCCATAACGTTCTGGATGTCATATTTACATCTCCAATATCAAGCTTAGGTGTGAGATAATTTTTTTTCCCTCTGCTTTCATCCCTTCACAGATGTCATACAATGGTTTCTTATGACATGAAATGCATTTGCAGCTGAAGTAGCAGAAAGTCTGGTTCAGATCGATGGAGTTGTAGATCGTGGAGTCATTTCCAAGTTTCCGTAAGTATTCCTCTCAATTTCTTCACTTTTTTGCTCAAATGGCATTCTTCTTGATTGGTCCTTACCCCATTTTCAGAATTATCCTTCCAGCAGCTTCAAGTCCAATCGGTTTACTTTGTTGAATTGGTGTTGTTTCTAAGCAGAGAAACATTACTTCTGAATTATACTTAATTCCACGTTCATTTTGGTAGGAGTTAGGAATCATCTTTTCTGCTCAACCATCACATGCCTTAACGATTCAATGCCGAGAACATTTTTTGGATCATAGCAGGCTGGCTTTAGATTCTGATAAGTTGAATTCTTCCTTATACTTCCTTTATGGGTTACAGTTGCACAGCAGTGATTGCATCAGAAAGCGGGCTGCAAATCGTCGATAATCTGCAGAGGAATATGGCATAGGGTGATGATTGCAGTGTACAGACCAAAGCCATCACAGGTAATTTTGCATGTTCCCGATGCCCCAACATAAATTTTGTGGAAATTATGTAAACCATTTCAAGGGCTACATAAAATATTTCCCTTCTACTGGTATTAGATGAATCTATTGGTAATAGTTGACGTTCAAAATATTCAATTTTACGTCATGCTAGATCTATATATTCATCGCAGAGTACTTTATATATCTCGTCAACCATTTGCCTGTACATGATGACACTTTTTATGTAGAATGTCAAGTGATTTGTGTATTGATTTACAGGTGTCACACAAATTTAAACTGAAATCGCATTCCAATCATTAGTAAACAGTCACTGATAATCTTCAAATTACACCTTACAAATTTTATTCTCAGTCCAATTCTCTTCTATTATCATTTCCATTTAGTAAAACATGGACTCTGAAGATTGAAGACAAGAAAGTGTGAAATGGGCTCTAGCTGTACACTTTTTTCCTTTTCTTTTCTAGATGAAGTTGACCCCTTGTAGAAACGAAGGATTGGTTGTTCACATACTTCTTACGAACAAGCAATGCCTTATAAGAGCCTGCCGTTGAGCCATATTGAATAGCAGCAATATCATTCCCACAAGAATCCAAGGAGTAAAACCACCAATTTCTCCAGCCTCTGCCTTGTGCTCAAAAATGGTCGGGACACGGCAGCCTGGACACCCCAACTTCCTGGCAGAGACTCCTGCTGAGTCCTTATGAGTCAACCAACTCACCACCACGAGTAAGGCGACTGGCGCCGCTCGTAAAGCCCAACCACCACAAACCAACCTTCTGGGGCTGGGATTTGCAATGGGATTGCAGAGGACCTTACAGCGGCCAGCACAATTGTAGTACAGAGCAGGCCTTGCAAACAGGAAGTAGGAGAAGAAACGACCTGTGGGGCCATGGATGGTGAAGATGAGAACCAGTAGGAGAAGAGAAGGGAAGGGTGAGGGATCAGAAGTTAGAAAATGTGCGAAAGAGGAGAAGGCTTTTGGCATTATAGGAATCATGGGACCAGAGAGAGTTGCTTGAAAAGTTTGACGTCCTACAGAAGTTGGCGGTTTGGGTAAATTAAGGTTTGAAATTCCAACTGTAATTTGACAGTTTTGATCTGGTCGGCAACTGATGAGAGATGACGTGGAGGATTAACTGTAGGAACAAGAGGTGATCTTTTGACATTGTAACTGCTTTCGTCTCCAAAGCCCAAATTTCATTCCTTTACTGATAAGAAGAAAAGGAGATGGAAAAAAAAGGAATCTCTATTTTTGTAGCCTGTAAAATTAAGCTAACTCATGGTTAAGGTTGAAAAAACTCATATGAGTTTATTCAAATGGAAAGTTTGACTATTTACTTTTTAACAAAATGATATTTTACTATGGCAATTCAACCCATTGCTTAACTCATCAATAAATCAAAAGTTTGAGTTTAACTTAAACTATAGTAAACTTAATGTTTTCAATTCATACTTTAGCTTGATCTTCACTTATATTGGCTTCTATCAAATGTTGGCCAAATAAAGGACAATGATCCAAGAGATGCTACCCCCTCTATGACTCAGGCATTGATTATTAATAACCAATTTCATATCCAATACATAATAACAAATGGAATGGCTACATATACCACAAACAATAATGTAATATAAAGGAGATGTTACAAAAATGAAGATGGTAATGGTATTCTCCTACTTCTATGTGAGCAAACAAGTAATCCTCAAGTCAGTACCACAAATGATCTTCCTCTCTGCTATCATCAATGTGCTTCAAGATGACATGACCAAAGAGTTCCCATAGCCATTGAGATGCGACTTTTGCCACCTCCACGCTACCTGTAAACTTTCTTGAAGTTCGGTGTGTTGTGCTGTCCAGTTCAGTTCGTTCTTTATTTTAGTTGGGTTGCTGAATACTTCGGCGTAGTCACCCGGTCGACGAGGGAGATAGTCGACTTTGATGTCCACCCCGGTTGCCTTCTTGCATGCCTCCACGAACTCCTTCACTGATCGACCTGATCGAAGACATCCGAAAACTACCTTGAGATTGCCATGGCTAGGTTGCCTCATCAATGATATGATAAGTTGAGAAGATAAAAAGGAAAAAGTATGCTACAGCAGCATTTTCTTTCATCCTACCTTTTCCCGTCCCGACATTATAGATTCCGACTTTGCCAGGGGTTGCTTTCTCCAGAGCTTTTACATGAGCGTCCACGAGATCAGTGACGTCGATATAATCACGTATGCAGGTGCCGTCATGCGTTTTATAGTCTGTTCCTTTGACCTGATAACATCATAAGAAAAGAAAACTAATTACCAACTTAATCACATATCTCAAAACATTCACTCCCCAGATGCATTCGCTACTACAGTGAGTTCATGCTCCCTGAACTATATTTTTCGATAGATGAATGAACAAATTACGTTAAGCCCAGAAATAATGCCACGGGCAGCATCAAAACAAGCACCCGAAATACGTCCATGCTCGCGAAGCTCGGGTCTAGGAGCTTCCCCTAATCTGCCCTCTGGATCAGAACCAATCACATTGAAATATCTGGACAATTTCAAAACAGATTCGTGAATCAGATGCTTACTCAGATGATTCACTCAACAAAAACTTGCTAAAAGGTGATTCCAAATTCATCCTTTTCTCATATTTAGTGCAGTAAATTACCAAAAACAACTGAAACTTGAAAACTTTTGAAGCATAGTTATGGAAATAAACTGTGTAGTGTAGTCTGTGGTTTGGTGTTGCAAATTCTAAGAAAATAGAAACAGGGGGAGGGGGAAAAAATGACCACCCTTAATTAAAATCAGTTATCTGGTAAAATAACAACCTTAAGATCATGACTGCCATATTTGAATTTTTTGAAAAATCAAGGATGATTTCTTCTGCCATCTTCTTGGCCTTTCCATAAGGATTAATTGGGGCCTGCAACCAAGCAAATCAAATTTTAATTCTAGTCTGCATCCCTTCTCAGATAATAGCATGTTGAAGGGGTAAGCCAAATATAATGTAAACATGGCCAACCAAATCCCCCCATGAATTGTATGTACGAATACAAAAATGGCACAGCGAACCTGAGGAGTTTCTTCGGTAATCGGCATTTTCTCTGGCTCTCCATATGTGGCACATGTACTAGAATATATCAATGTCTTCACACCATGAGCTGCCATTGATTCTAATACTGTCAAGGTATTTGAAGTAATATTGTGATAATACCTACACAACAAGAAATACCATGCTCAGAATTGATTAACTTATCGAAACCAGAACTAGAAAACAATCCACCTCAAAGATTATGAGCAACTGTTTGTGACCCTCTTTCCCAATTATAGCTTCTTTTCATTCACTTTCAGAGATGTATATCAACAGGTTGACAAGTAGAATGGAGTTGGGCAATTTTTTTAAAACCATCCATCTATTTATACAATGCTAGCTGTATATCAATATGCATATACATCAACTATCAAATTCATTTATGGCAAGGAAACCGATCTTTAACCGCAATCTACATGAATGATGTGAGAGACCAGAGACCAGAGACCAAGGAAAAAACAATTATAACAGCATATAAACTTACTTCAGCGGATCAAGTGTGCTTTCCCCGACGTATGCGACTGCTGCAAAATGCATGACTGCATCAAAAGCATTCTCTGAAAATATTTTATCAACCTGAACAAATCAGTTAAGGAAACATTGGTTGTTCAAGGCAGCTAGAGTTATTATGAGGATTCTTCAGAAATATATATCATAATGAGCCACATTGAAAGGATACAGCTTTTGCATCTCCTAGGTCAGCATATATGAATTGAAGCCTTCCATAGTCTGGAAACAGTTCTTGCAAAACCTTTACAGCACCAAGATTTCCTCGTGATAGATTGTCCTGTAAAGAAGGACGTATTCACAAATGAGGGCATTGCATGGAGATACGAAAACTGTAAGATCGATAAAATCTATATGGACATACCACTATTGTTACACGGTACGAGTCCTTTAATAGTCGAAGAGCAGCATGTGAACCGATATATCCCGCACCTCCTGTTACCAGAACATGAGTGACTCCTGGTTGATGATTTGCAAACTGGAAGGAAGAGAACATTGACAACAACTTTAGAAAGAGGTGATACTCAGCACTTATTTTTTTAAGGATAGTTCTTTCATTACTCGAGAAAGGGGGATAAGAAGTAAGAAATCATCTCGATAAGCCAAGCAGTTTACAAGAAAAAATCCCAAAAGATGGGTAATTACAAAATTGATTAGAGAGAACAGAACACCAAATATAAGAGCTTATCTGAGAGAGAGAGAGAGATGAGACTGAATAACTTTACTGCTGCAGATCACAAATTCCAAACTCGAATTGGAGAACAACAGAGTTGAAGAAAGTTCCATTATAAGAGTAACACAGATAACTAAGAACTGAAAAAAATTCGTTGAAAATGAAAACAACGTTTCAAACAGGAAGAGAGGAGAACAAACGATGAATAAAAACAAATCTTGGATCTAACAATTTTAAGCCTCTTAAGTCAGAACCACAATTAAATAATGATGGCATCGGCCGCATGTTAGAATCAACCTACCAATAAAATACACACAATCCTGCACTTCTCAGGAATGATTCTCAGTAAAAGAGTTGAAGATTTCTCCAACAGCAATTTTAGACTTTCAATTGAAAAGAATATAATAAGCAATGGGATTAACTGTCACCAAAATAGTACATAAAGTCAAAAAGTGTCGATAAGAGATTGAGCACTACCGGGGTTGGAGTGCTAAAATTTGGGGATTGCTTAAGCATAATAATACAAATTGCTGTAAGTGAAGCAGCCAAAACGATCTTTCCTACAAAATTGCTCTTTCGTTTGGGATCTGGATACTCCATACCTATAAGTGAAAGAAGGTGAATGTAAGAAAAACAAGTAAATAAGCTTCAAGTGTTAAAGAGCTACAACTTTCACATCTTTTTAAGCAACTTAAAAGTTTGAAACACCAATGCAGTCAACTTGCGAATAAACATGGATATTTTGAGAACACTAAAGAAGAGAAGACAAACTCACCTCCAAATGACACAGATCTACCAAACCTTGATTGATTTCTCGCCCTACCAAAACTGAGCATTTGGGAAATTGCTCTATCTTTCGTTATATTATGGGAAAGTAACTCGATGAGTTAACTTAAATGATGGAGTTGTGGTGTAATATACTGCAAAATAAATACCGAAAATTTATCAATATACTCTATAACACTTGAACAGATAAAACGTTTATAAACAAAACTACTAGACCATAAGCCTCGCTATCCTTATTTACCACCATTTTCATTCTACTGACAAATTTTTCTAGTAATCCAGTAACGAACATGAACCCTCAACTCAAGATATGATCACTATTAAATCTCAAACTTCTGAATGAGAAAGACAGAGAGATTAAGAGGGGTAACCCACAAGTAGAAATCAAAAGCAAATTAAAAAAAAGGGTAAAAAAAAACTCGTAGTTTTGAAAACTTTTAGGAAATACAACAAAAAATAATTTCTTTTTCAAACTACAAAACAAGAACGAAAGAAACAAAAAGAGAGAAAAAGAAAAATAACCACCTCCAGTTCATAGATGCAGATAAAATTGGAAAAAATATAATGCAAATTATACCAATCCACCATGCATTAATAGAAACAGAACAATAAGATCACAAAGTTCAAATTACAGATCAGTTCTCATTCCAAGTTACATAGTAAGAAAGGCAAGAGAAATTTATGTTAAAAAACAACGATCACCTCACCGATCACTTTCATTTTTTCACCAAGAATTACAGGTAAAGACCAAAGAAATCAATCCCTAACAGAAACTTACGGGGAGCAAAGGAAGAGAATCACGCATAAAAACAAAAACGGAAAAGAAGTAACGTCACTGATCGAAGAAACGTTCACGTTGAGCAAACTGAACTGCTCTGATCGCAAAGAAGTAACTGAAAAGAGAAAAGAAATGCCAAACCAGAAGCAAACAGTAGAAAGAAAAACATACACAAACATAACCCCATTTCGATTTCCATTTCTGATTCCAGAGAATCAAAAGATCCTCAAAAGTAAACATCACAGAAAGAAAAGCAAGCAAATCAGCCCGACGAATTAAAAAGAAAACATATTGCATCAATCAAACCAAGACCCATAAAAGAAAAACACCAAGAACAAAAGAGAACGTTACCAGAAATTGATTAGAAGTCCCGTTGACGAATGAAATTGTAAGAAAATGACAGAAAGAACCAAAATAGAAATGTGGGTGTCTCAGAAAATTAAGGGAGAAGGAAAAGGACGTAGAATGGGGTCCTGGGTTTCAAAAGAAACGTTGGCAATCGAAACAGAAAGTAAATGGAAATAAATGAGAAGCAAAGAAAGAAGGGAAAGGGAGAGAAAAGAGGGAAGAAACGAAGGCGAAGTTCTGTTTGCCGTTTGGAGCGGACGGAGCAGGAGCCGTCTCTGTGTCCACATTGTATTTGCGCGTATACTACACGGCAAACAGCTCTGCTTTCTGAATTCCCAATCAAACTTTTTCTAGAGAAATTCAACCAAATAATTCACAAAGTTTTTTCTTTTCAATCCAGAATTGTGGGTAGATTATTAGATTCATCGTATCAATATACATATGTATATAATTTATAATTTTTTTTTTTGATTTGTAGAAGAACCCATGTTTTAAATCTGTTGTATATCATGGTAAAGGGAGAGAGAGTTAAATCATTTTGGACCCATAAGCAACACCACACCCAATTTTAACTAATTTGATATTGGAGAACCGTAATTCAATATATTTTTTTATTATCTGAGAGTCAGAGTTTTGCTCCCCTATACATAGCGAAACTCACGTCCGTTCTAAGATTCAGACCTAAAAAATATCAAAGTTTTTTGATATTAGATTCATTGGAAGGTTCGAATTTGTGACATCTAAGCCGGACCAAGACAATCCAAGTCCTTGCTAATAAATCAGTATCTATCTAGCTTCAGTTTTCTTTATGAACCACAGTTTAAAGTTTGAAAAATGTAATTAAACTTTGAACCCCTAAGATAAAATAGCACAACTTAATAACTAAAGGAGAGTCGTTGTGCCTTGTTTTCGTTTCTAAGTTTAAAGACTAGATGGATATAACACTTGGGTTATAGCGTTTGAAATAGTCAACTAATTAAATGCCACGTGGCAACAATATCAGCAAAATGACGGATGTAGGTCTCACAATGTCTGTGACTTTATTGTGGGCCATGTTCCCTTTTGTTCATTAATTTCACACTTTCTAGACATTTAAATATCACAATAATAATATTCATATTTTAAATTTCTGCATTTTTTCCTTAATTTTTGACATTTCTTTTTTGAGGAAAAAAAAAACTAGGAAGGAAAAATAAATCACTGAAACTAGCGTAATTGAAATTCCCTCGCCTCACTATTTAAATATTATAGTATATGTTCGAATTATTCTATCAAGACTCCATTATTAAATTCTTAATAATTTTTAAATACGATTCTTTAATATATAAATTTGATTATAATCTAATTTATTCACATTGAGATGATAATATCGATTAGCAGCATTTCTTTTTTTACTTGTAAACTTGAAAAAGAAGCTACGTTTTTTTTATGTAATTGCACTAAGCAAGTTTCGATGTATTAATTAAGTTAGGTCCATAGTCATAATTATTTAGTACCAAACATGAGGCTTCATAATTTTTTTTTGGAAAGGGTGTTTAAGAAAGCAATGATTAGTGAGAGATAAAAGTCTTCAATTGGTTGTCAATGACCTGTTTGGTTAGTTTAAAAATAAAAGATAAAATAGAAAAATAATATATTAGTTAAAATGTGAATAATAGATAGAAAAAAACTCTAAATTATTTCAAGGGGTGGCAAAATTATTTTTTATGCACACTTTTAATATACAAAAAAGAGTAACTTTAAAAAATATATATGTTTTAACATATTTTTTCACAAGGAGGGACAATTACCCTCCTTACCACGCGAAAGATTCAATACGACCACAAATTTTCCTACGGGCTACTTATATGTGCTCAGAAATTTCATCTTCGCATATCTCATTCGTTCTTTTTAATTAAAGAAATATTTACTCTTAATAGGACGTGTATACTCTTAAATAAAAAAAAAAGAAAAAAGAAAAGGGAAGCTACGTTTAACCATAAATATAGAAGACAAATTACATGTGTTTAGCAAAATGTGATGTTTAGATGATGATACATAGAAATATAAGTTTTATTGTTATTATTTTAAAAATAAAAAAGAATAATAAATGACTTTCCTAGACTAAAAATGATAAAAGAAAGGGACCAAAATAATCCATTTTTAAAAGTATATGGACGAAAATATACAATTTTTTTTTATATCCGTGAGTGTTCGGGCCAACTTACGCGCACATCGATAAATCTCACGGGGCAACGTCTGACCTTACAACATTTGGTATTGAGAAACACATAGGAATTACCAATTCTTAAAGTAGGTGACCATCATGGACTAAAATATACCTTTTGAAATACACAAGCAAAATAGTTAAATTTTGAAGTATATATCAGTCGAATATGAATGAATGCTTTGAAAGGAGAAAAGAACGATTTAAAAGGAGGAAGAATGAAATTAAAGGTACTAAAAAATAGAATTTAAAATTTAAAAGCCACATGTATCTCAAATGCTTACCAACCAAATAGTTGTGTGTGTCTGTTTAGGGATCATAATGAAAATTGACATGCCAACTTGCTTATATTTGCATATATTCTTCCCCTTTATTCATAGGCTGGTCTACTTTTGGTCTTATTGGACCATTTCATTTCATTTTAAACAAAACATTATACTCTCCCCTCTCTCTCCCTTAAATTATGATTTCAATAAATTATGACCTTTGTTTATGAAAAATCTAAGCATTTGGTAAATATTTATGTTTCTTGTTTCTTCACTTTTCATTGTGTAGAAATTTTTGGAACAATATAATCAAGTTTTCTTGTTTATTGTTACTATTTCCACTTTTTCAAATATATAAATATAAATATTAACTTATAAGTATTAAAAAAGAAATTTTATATAAAAAAATAAACATTTTAGATAACAAGAAATAACAAATAAGTAGCTAATGTTTATGTTTTTTTCAATAAAAAAAAAACAAGAAACGGTTACCAACACACAGTTATATTTCATTTAATAAAATAGAAAAAACGAGAAACGAGAAAAAAAATGCTACTAAACGAACCTTTTAACATCCATCTTTCTCCTCTATTGGATGAAGATCTTTTGTTCACATGAAGGAAAATTGTAAAAAAACCTTCTCTCGTATCCATTTCAAACCGAAAGTTTCTCGCCCAAGTTATTTAAGGATATATCTTTGTCGTCCCTAAAAAGGTGTTTGGTTCACGAGTTAAGTTTATGTAACATAGAGTGAAAAACAAAGTTTATACTTAGTAAACATTTATGAATCGTAAATCTTCAAATTCATGGTTTGTTTATCTCCTGGACTACGTAAACTCAAGCATATACAATATATATTTTATACAACAATATATACTAAAAATTTATGAATCATAAATCTTCAAAATTCCTAGAATTTAGCGTTTCCTTGTAGGATCCAAATATAAATTATATAAATTTAGATTTACCCAACTCCAAACTTCATGAATCTATGTATATTAAAATTACTAGTTAAAAATCTTATAATTAACTCCTTTCAAGTTTGATGTCGTTGGTTTGAGTGTAACTTAACTAGTCAATACATTGATAATTTGAAGTTAGTTCAGCTGATTAAAATACCAATAATCTCCCTAAAAATTGATGATTCGAATTTCCGCCCCTACTTTGTAATTCTAAGGGAAAAAAAAAAAAGAGAGGAAATTCTGTTGCCATGGGCCTTTAACTAAGAGATGGTGACCCAATGGCAAAAATTGAGGACCAAATTTAATGCTTGCTCTCTCACCTCTAAAGAAAAAATCAGATGGAACAATTTCTATCACAAAATTTAATGCTTGCCCCTGGGGATGGGTCGTTGAGATCCTCTTGGCATCCCCACGTGCATCCTATTTTGTTTTGGTGTTTTAGGAAATTATAAAAATAGCACAAAAAAGAATACGTATTTATAATTATAGCATTAAATTTAAAATTTTATAAAGTTAGCAATCAATCACACGAGATCTACTAGAAGTCACTTTTTCTTTAGTACAACTCTTAAGGATATGAAGGGTTGAACTTTCGATATCGATAGAAGGAATATATGTCAATTACTACTGAACTATACTCATGTTGACACTGAAAGTCACTTTTCTGCCAAAATTTATATAGACTGAAATTTGTCAATTGGCGCCATGATTCAAGTGCCACTTTTTCGATACTAGTATTTTTTATGGCATACCTCTGCTGATACATAATTGAATACGAGTGCTCTTTTATTGAATATAGTACTACTCTAAGAAGCACATATACAGATACAAAATAATACAGATAGGACGATACGTTGATTTTAAAAAAAAAGTAGGACACGACACGTTGGAAAACATATGCATTATTAGAGGAGAAAACGCAAATTAAAGGGAAAAAAATTATGGAATGGAAGAAAAAACAGATGAGAAAACGCAAATACATAAAGGAGAATAAGAAGCAAAGACTACAGAGAATTGTTTGTGAGAGACCGGAGAAGAAAAGGAGAACAAAACAAAAATTACCGGAGAAAATAAAAAATATATATATAGAGAAAGATTTTTTCTTTTTTTTGAACATCTTATCAAATTTTAAGTATAATAGAATAGCAAATAGTCTCCTACCCTTCCCTATTCCTTAAATCAAGAACAAGGAATATCAATTTCCATTTTCTAGTTCCTTTTCTAATGCATAAAATAAGCACAAGAGAATGAACAAAAGAGAAGTATTTCCTCTCCAATTATGTTAAATATGCATAACAGCAGCAGATTGGGTTTCATCTCTACAAACAATTTGTTCAAGTTTACTGTCAGCTACAGTAATTCTAGTTCTACAAAATTCTTTACAACTAGATAACAAATTCTGAAACACTGGATTTGGAGGGTGGTTTCCAGTAAGAAGCATACTAACCTTATGAATTAACAGAATAACAGTATCCTTGGGAAACCCTTTCTCTTTGAGTAAATTTAGCCAAGCCGACTCAGAGAAATGATGTGCATCGCTGCTATGGTGATTGGAAATGCAAGAGAGAGCTTCAGAGTAGTCGCCCCGAGCAAGCTTCATGCAAAACCGTTCTTTGACGAGCGGAGGCGGCAGCGTCCGATCAGTCTGAGCAAGGTGCTTCCATGTTGTTTCCAGTATCTCATCCTGTCAAGCAGAAGATACTTAATAAACGAGAGCAAGTAAAAATTTGAAATGATCATCAACTTGCAGTTAGCTACTCTTACAAAATCTGGTTCAAAACTTTCAAGTATCGGTATGATCACCGGGTAAACAAACAGCAGTAAACTTTGGGTATAAAATTGAACCCCATGATATACATTTAAGCATTCAGTAGACGTGCAACATACAATTCAATCTTGACTTTAACTACTGCAAGATTTTGATCAATGTCAAAAATCTTAGAAAAATGTCAGTAATGCTTCCAATATTTTCATGATACTGTTTCTTTTATTATCTTCAGATTCCTTTGACATCAGCGGAATCTTTAAAAACTATCATCAATGATAAGCAACTTTCGTATAGCCGTTAACTATTCTAAAATTAGAATGGCTACTGGTGGGATGGATAACATATGAAGTAAGAAGGAGAAACAAGAAAAACATAGAAAAAGTTTGAATTTAAAACGTCTACCTTTCCAGCCCTTCCAGCCTCCAATATCATCCGCAGATGCCGTTTTGGGTTGAAGTGATACCCATAAAGAAACATTTGGTTATAGAAATAGCCAAAATCATCCCATCTCTTTACTGCAAAAAATGCATCTAGCATGATGTTGAACGTGTAGATATCTGGTAATACTCGATCCTTGTAGTCAGATATAGTGCTGATACTTTGTCCGCTTTCCGACAAATTCTGAAATAGCTCTCTAGCTTCTTCGAACATCCCATGATCCAGGTATCCTTTCAGCAAGATATTATAAGTAACAAGATTTGGGGAACAGAAGGCCTTCATGTGGTTGAATATATATACTGCACTATCTAAGTTTTTTGAGTCCAAACAAGCTTGAATCAAACCGGTGTAAGTCACTACAAGAGGCTTATTGGCAACTTTACATATCTTCTCAATCTGTAAACATAGCAAGGCCGTTGTGAAGAACATATATTTAGTAATTATCATTCGTGTATATACACAACAACCAGGAAGCTCAGCCAGACGAATTGACGGTTAATCTCGTTTCATTAATTTTATGGACAGGCAGACAAGGTTGATTTATTGTCCGTGGCCATCTAAATATGGCAATAATTATCATCCACGAATAGGTCGAAAATCTCAACCTTTGTATCAATCAGTTTGAGAAATCCACTTCAATTTGTTCTTAAATGACGCTCCACAGCACAATACAATACTAAAAATGAAGTCTTACATATAAAAGTAGCATTTGAAGACATTTAATCTTATAGCATTTGAAGACATTTAATCATAGAACTTATAGAACATGTAAATATTGTAAATATAACTATTTATTTATCCGTTTAGCCATCTCAACTGGAAATAAACCTCCAACAACATCTATTCGCTATCAGTATTATTCAGATCAAGAGGACTAGCTAAACAAGTCCATCCTATATTTTCTAGCACATATTTTATGCTACAAAACCTCTAGTTTCCCAGAAAATCTCGTGTTGTATCATTCAACAGCCTAAGTATCATTTCTTTCATAAGGTCCTAAGGTACCCAAGTTTCAGGGTTATGATAACGTTACACTTTTCAAGGTGTCCAATTTCGGTTTAATGAAAAAATCAAACTCAACACCTATCTCAAAAAAAAAAAAATGATATAGATGAGAAATAATCAAATAAGATTCTTAGAAAAACAATCAAAATTTAAATTTAAACAGAATAGAAAATAATAATAATAATAATAAAAGGCTGAAAGAAACGACAAAAATTTATTAGGAAATACCTGCATTAGGGCTTCTTTGCACCTTCCAGCACTGCAAAGACAACGAGCAAAGTCGTAATAAAGAGCTGCAGACCCTACTATCCCTCGTCTTTCCATGTTCTGAATGGCCAACACAGCCTCATCTGTTTTACCCTCTTTTGAAAGTGTATTGACAAGAACTGGAAGTTTGACAAGCGAAGTGCCATTAGTATTTAGATAATAGATGGTAGGAAACAAACGAGCATACTCAAATACCTTTATATGTTAAAGCATTAGGAATGGAAGATCTCTGCACTTTTCTGAAGAACTCATGTACTAAGTTGTACTTGCCACATTCAAGCATCACCTGTCAATCATTGGAGAAGGTTTCATTTCATAAATAGAATATTCAACTCCAGGCTTACTTGCATATAAAATGGAAATACAGCATAATCAAATAAACCAATTTTAGCTTATTAAAATGCGTTCACACACTTCAACAACAAACAGAATCCTAGACCAAACTGCCAAGCAAAATTAGACCAGGAAACATATTACTAAAATACGACTAAGAAGACATCAATTGTCAACATCAAAATTTTGCGAGTACACAACACAATTACATAAGCCATCGAAATCAAGCTACAAAATGTAAAATCAGATGCGAGTGAGCTGGCCGGCTAGGGCTGGTTTCATCAAATACATACTAAATCCTAAGTTATGGTAGTATGACTTCAAAAGTTAATAGTGCAAACCGATCAAATTATTGGTTTTTACCTAAATTAAACATCTAGGGGATGTTTAAGAGTTGACTTAAAAGCCAGGCTTTTGTTTTATAAATAAAAAAAACTTATCAAAATAATTGGTAGTGGGTTTTAGAAATTGAGTCCCTTAGTTTGTTCTCATGGGTGCATGAACTAAAAATTTCTTTCCAAAAATCATAAATTTGCAAACGATAATTTCAAGTACACATTAAACTCAACCTTCTACGAAATAGCTCATTAACGTCCTAATGAAGGATAGAAGCAACTAATCCTTCAAAAACTGCTCCTGATAAGACAAGGCATTATCTAACCACAAATGCATACTGACCAAGTCCAACCCCGCATTTTCTACACTTACCATTTAGTGCCTTACTTTAAAGTAACCTCTTACAAACAGGACTAATCCTCCTTCAAGACTCAAAACCCAATACGTCCACTTTGTGTCCATGAAATGCCATAAACCATTTCCTTTCTACTAATCTGAAAGTAAGGACCAGATTTTAACACTGACATCGGACTGGATTCAACGCAACTTAATGAGTGAAAATTCCTTCCTGGATGCATAAAATCAAGCATTTTTCATTTACAATATCTCAAGCATTAGGAAAATCATTCTGAATCTCAAAATAGATTTGCAAACCACATGAACAGAAGAATGAAAGTAAAGAATCAACTACCTCCATGACTAATCCATATGTTGACGTAGAAGGCTGTAGACCTTGTTTCTTTAATTCCTGCAAGACCCAAAATGCCCCTTCCCAATTCTTTCGCTTGACACAAGCATTTAAAACCTGGATGCAAGAAATAAAGAGGCTATCATGCAAATGAACTTTTATCTAAAGAAAAAGTAAATAGTTAACATACAGGATAAAAATTGTAACTTGAAAGAAAGCCATACAAGTTATATTTCCATCAAGAATTTACGTCAAATCATTTTGTTTATATTAGCATTTCACAGAAATAAATATGACAATGAGTTAATGTTATAAATTTGAAAAGGGAAATAGAAAAAATATTAATTTTAAAGAAAAACATATATAATTTAGGGGGAAGCAAATAGGGGAAAGCAATGGAGGAGATTTACCTCGATGACCAAGTAAATTAAAATACTATGAAAAAAATTAGAAAAAAGGGAAACGTCAGGTGTAAACGAGCGATTTGGGTGGAAAATTAAAATGCATAGAAAATAAACATGTTTTGAAGAAAATGAAAAGTTTGTTTCTTGTTTCAAAAAGAAAAAGAAGATTTAACTCAGTAATTTCATACCGTCTATATAAAATGTTAGACTTTCGTACAGAAAAGGAGGGGGGAAAAACCTCTGAAAGCTCATAAAATTTTAGATTCCTACTGACTTTCACTTCACTATATCTCTTTAGGTTTTTTAAATTTGTTTCAGGATTTTCTCCTTGTTTGATTGTCAAGAATTGGCGTTCCTTTGTGTAATATTCTCTCTTCTGTTGCGCATTTTGTTGTAGAGCCTAGTTTTTCAAAAGGTCTCTATATTTCTTTCATTTGTCTTAACTTTTATCCAAAAGAAAAAGAATAAGAGTAAGAAATTCAATCCTAAGAAGGTTTTTTGTAACTGCAGTCTTCTTTTGATCATACAAGATTGGAAATCTGTGATTGTATAGCTTTTCTTTGGGGAGGGTTCACTCTACCCTCTGCCTTCAGGCTGTACTTCCCCCCTTGTTTTGCAGGTTTTTTAATATATTCCCTTATGTTTCTCATAAAATATATATATATATATATATATATATATATATATATATATTCAAACCCAACCATGAATACAATATCTATATTTCTACTAAATAATAGAAAACACAATAAGTTTGTTCGCCAGATTCTTATCATAAATGAATTTCCATTTCTAAAAGTAAAAATTATAAGTGAAAAACTACGGGCTAGGAAAATATTTATAACAAGAATATAGCTCTTTCACATTATTACACCTCACATTATTACACCAAATTGCTCAATATCTAACGTTAACCAATTATTACCTGTAAAATATAAAATAAGGATGCCTAATAATTATGACTCACCGCATTATAGATAACAATATCAGGTTGCAGCCGTGGGTCCCACTTTTCAAGTGCCCCTGTCTTAAACTTCTTCTTTGGAGGAGACCGCATGCTATCAATCACGTCAAAGAGTTCCCTCATATATCCTGCTTGTCCAAGAGTGACAGCAATACTATGATATGCTACTAAGTCAGGATATGAGGAAAAGTGTTGCTGAATGCAAACGGAGATAAATCAACCAGGGTCAGTCTAATTCCATCAATTTCTTCATCTATATACATAGAGATCCACAGACCAAAACTGCAAAATTCTAATGAAGGTCTATCTGCCTACCTGCATTGCATGGAATACGTTAAGTGCCTCCACAGGTCTCCTTGCTTTTCCAAGTACATCAAGGGCAGTGGTGTATATAAATCTGGGCAGAAGTCAGAGAACATATATGGTGAGGGCAATGTAAGAAAGTAAATATCTTTTAAATTTTAATATTTTTTATGTTTTCTATTTTATTTGAATGATTATTTAGCATTATTGATGGTCTAGAATTCAATTGATTAGCATACAAATTCTTAAACTAAGATATGGATTCTGTCTAATCAGATTTTTTAGTATAACTGTATAAGACTCTTTACAAAAGGTTAGGTTGAAGACTTTATTTACATAAGAATAGATTAAGTATACAATCTGTTGAGCATATTTCCCTCTTCCACCCCTCTTTCATCGTTCCTTTTATCCTCCCCTGTCCTTATTGAACTTCCTTCTGGTGTCCTACATCTAAATGACATCAGAACAAGTTCTTTTCTTCCCTCAAGGCTCACTCTATTCACATTAAATCTTTGGATGCTGCTCATTGCATTTTCCTAACAACCAAAAGTCTTGAAAATGGAATTTTCTATGAGCATTTATGGTTAGCAATTAAACCCAATGGGTTAAAAATACATGTGAGTGCTAATTTAGCCCTTTACCACTTTTACCACTCAGGATTAAGCAACTACCGAAAGCAAAAATTGAATGATCCTATTAGAGTGATAATGACAATAATGTTAAGGATGGAATTGGAAATTATTTAAGAAAGTAATGGTTGATGGATCAATTTTATTTTCTTTTGCATTACTATACAATCATTGTCTGCAACATTATTGCCTGAGAACTTTTCTAAAACTTTTCACCACATTAATCAAAGGTGAAAAATAGGGAAACACCTTAGCTTATGTGACTTAAACCGTTCACGCATTTGAAGCCATTCGATGACTTGTAGCACTCGCTTCCAATTTCCTAACTTACCCAGAACTTGAATAACCCTTAATATTGAGTGATCTGAATATCTAATCTTTGCACTCCTCATCATTTGAGCAAACATCCACTCAGGCATATCAATGTCTGCACCGTTCAATCTGTTAAATGGAAGCACTTCAAATGAATCAATATGGAGAGACTATTGAAGCATTAAGTCATTAATACTATCTTTAATTAGTAAATGTGATTAAAATTGATATAATCCTCAAAATTCAAAAAATTGATAATTGTTTAATATTCTTGAAATCAACTCATAGTACATTTGCGTGCAGATCAGTAATTATATTAAAATCATAACCGATGTAAGGGATGACTTTCTGAGAGGTCTCAATACATCAAATAACTTGAGAACCAGCGATATATGTGTGAGAGAGAGAAAAAATATATAAAACAACAGGCTAATAACAGTTCATGACCATCATTTGAAAGCATCAACGTAAATCACAGTGGTATTGAGTTGTAGCCAAATGCAAATTCTAAAAGAATATCTCAATGATATTGTTGAAACAAGGATGAAGGGAAGGAGGGATGGAAGAAAAAAAAGGAGAAAATTTCATTTTTACCCCTGTATTTAGCTCAGTAAACTTCTATTTTCTTCGAATTGAACTCTAAGCTTAATTAAGTGGTAAAATTAGTACTCTTCAAAACTAAATAAGAAAATTACCTATAATTTATAAATTAGGTACATTTTAACTAACAAAACTCTCAAAATCAAGTCATATAAATGACTAAGCTTGACCATGAAAAAGGGCGTGCAAACTCAATAATAAAATGTCCAAACCAAGCTAAAAAAACATCTAACACTGTCAAAAGAACTAGTACCCACAAAAACAACCTCGTCCAACCATGGCAACACTCAAAACTAGTTAAGAAAAAAAATTAGAAATTACTTACTAAGTCGAGTATAAGGGTAAATAAGGATCCACAGCAGGATGAGAAAATGAATGCAAGTATACCACTTTGTCATGATAAACACAAATTTGTACCAAGTCAATTTTAAACTTTCAGCTAGAAAAGTGAGCAAGGGACACCAGACCTCTTAGAAAGCATCTGGATTCTCTCTTCCATTTCCATCTTTGAAACTCTTGGTTTATCCATGATGTCTAATGCATCGAAATTGTTCAAGGCTGCACGTTCTACCTCCAAGCTACTCTCTTCAGTAGATTCAATGAATGGCTTACCACTTTTGGATAACCCTTGGTAGGACTGCCCAGTTTTCTTTCCACTAACCTTCTCACCAGGAACATAGTTCCTTGCAAGCTGAACACCAGATTTCCCTACCTCCAGATCACCCTTAGCCAGTTTAGTGTCACCATCAGCCCAAATCCTTTCCACTGTTTTCATGGAACTTTCATCACATACTCTTTGTCTTTGTCTTTTGATATCCAATGTATTAGCCTTAGAACAAACTAATGCCTCATTGTTCAACCTTCTCACTTTCGGCTCAATGCAATCCAACCGGTTTCTTTTCCTTTGCTCTTCATGTTGTTTATCATTAACCTGTGAGTCAAAATGGGTTACCTTGCCTCTGAATTCATCCTTTGTTCTTGTAATTCCTTTCCTTTTGTTATCAAATTTGTTTTCCAACAGGTCCTTTTTACGTGTAACTCTCTCTGCATTATTGAACAACTTCTTCTGATCAACACGTTTAAACATGTTCTTTACATCCACATTACCTTGAACGTCAGTCACTTTGGTTTTTTCATTATCTATTTCAGAAACGGAAGAGCTTTCAGCACTCTTAGCACTCGCATTTTCCTTCATCTTCAGTTTATTAGGATCGTCCGGCTGCTTCTTATACCTACTAGTTCTAACGGACTCCATAACCCTCACATATTCATCGAACGATGGCTTAAATAAAAAATCGTTTTCAAGGACATTACCATTTTGCAACCGGATATCAGATTCTCCCTTTGACGAAACCCTAATTGCTCCACACTTATTTCCCCTGTACCGAAAAATTCTATTCTTTTCGTAACCAACATTTAGGCCAATTCCAGAAATCGGACTAGGAAATAACGAAAACCCAAATAAATTATGAGAACTCTGGGTACAATGTAGTGCCCGAAATCCATTTCTTTCACAACAAGGGATACACATATTTGCATTGGCCATTATTACTCCCACCATTTCGAGGTTACTCCTATTTCATGAATAAATCCAATACACTCCAGACGAACTCTTGGGCAGAAACACAAAATAAATATCAAAACACAAAAATAAAAGCAAGTCGAACAGCGAACAGTGAAACAAGAAAAATTAACTGCTCTTAATCTCGCGACACGATTAGATCATTATTCCCGGCTGCTCCTGTTCTATCTGCGGCTCAGAAAGCATTTCAGCTTCTCGCACCGACCTAATTCTCCGCGGCACACGCAGACAATACCTCAGCAATTCCGCGCCGTGATTATATAGAACCATTCATACCTTCTCCGGCAATCTGCGGCTCCGGAGGCATTTTAGTCTTCTCGCACCGACCTAATTCTCCGCGGCAAAGTCAGATAATACTTGACCTCTGCAATTCCGTGCCGTGATTGTATAGAACCGCCGACACCTTCTCCGGCCACCGGCGGCGGTGCACCGACAGGGACGAAAGTGAGTTTCTGCTTTGCAAGAACAGTACCAGAGGAGATTGGATATTCTCCGTACAAAAATCTCTCAACGAGATAAATAAAAAGAAAATAAATGAATAAAAATAAAAAGGACATTTCATTTCCGTAGTATTTTAATTGTTTCCTAAAATAAAATAACATTCCTTTTCGTTTGAGGTATATGTCAATTCGTCAGGTCCGACATTTAAACTCTCGTATATCCCAATTTGTTATCCTAAAAAAAAAATGGTTAGATCCTAAATTGAGTTTGTATAAGTTCGAGATTGTGAAGTCAAACTAGCATTTATGTCGATTTAAGAAGGATATCTTTATTACTTTTGCAAATTACACACTCAAAAGGATTAAATTTAGTCTCATGCTAATATGGGCCTAAACTATTGAATTTGGTGATGATTATTTAAGATGTATATGTGAATTGTGTGCATTGTGACAGTCAACCTAAGCGTGACTAAAAAAAATTGTGTATTATAGCATTTAATCTCTTTGACCTAGACAACGTATTAACTTAAAAATTGTGAAGGTATATATTATGAACATGTTCATGTGATAATTTTTTCTCTCCTTATATCTTCTCATCGACAGTCACAATATGCATGGAAAATTGGACCAAATCAATACATTAATACTTATTACATTAGATTAAAAACATAAATATCAAAATAATGTTTACTAGAAAAAAGAACTTAATTTTTAATAGATAAAATTATTATAAAAAAACCAATCCATAATTTTCACTTTATTAATTAAGTCACAATCTAATCTGCAAGCCCATTTAAAATTCTAACCAACCAACCAGTTATATATCCAATATTGTGCAACCATCACTCAATTCTAAGCAATTCAAGCCTCATGAATAGTTTGTCTCACAGTAGGCCAGGCCTGTCACCTCTTCATGTACAATTATTTGGGACCACAAAATTTTAAAACCGATTATCAAAACTAAGTCCTCTTTTTAATTAAGAAAGTTATTAGATTTATATTAAAATAAAGTATTTGTTATGTTTTGTGTTACCCTGTTACCTGCAAGACCCCTCCACAATGATATAATATTGTCTATTTCGGACATAAACACTACTCGTGACTTTGTTTTCTATTTTACGCCACTTAAAATATCTTGTATCAATAAAGATGTTATTGTACCTCACTTCTATACACATGATCTTCTACTCAACTAATCAATATGAGACTTTGATCGCGTTTCTAAACATTAAGTTTGATTATCTCGACAAACAATATCAATATTAAAGTGAGGCGGAAAATAATATTAGAGTTATTACAAATTGAATCAAAGAGAATTAACAACCCAACTTAAAATTATATTAAAAATTTTGAGCACAAGATGACCCCATCATGTAACTATATTTTATGGCTAGACAATTGGCTGATACTGTTATGGAGTTTGAGCACAGAGTCTCTTATTACATCATTATTATATTGAGTCACTATAAAACAATTTTTTTTTAAGCTAATAGGTGGTATATTTAATCATTTTATGCTTAAGGGTGGATACACAAATAAAAAGTAAAAAAAATAAAATAGTTGGATAAATTTCAAACAAAGAATTTTTGAGTGTGCACTTTAGTTTTTCCTTATTGTCCAACTCGAGAGCAGACAGTTAATATTCTATTTATGGTTCAAGAACGAGTGCTTTTATTTTTTCAAGGTACGTAAGAAGGAGTTAGAGAAACAAAATCTACAGCGAGCTAACTTTTTTTGTATTCTTTAATCAGTGCGTTATAATTTTCTATTGTTTCATTGGTAGTCTAACTAGAAGTGCAAAACTTATTCTAAAGTTTGAAAGGAGAAAAATAAGCTTCGATGTGATTTTAGTTAAAGCCCTAAATTGGAAAATGATGAACGTGATAATTACAAAAATGATGATGTTAAGACCTACTAATTTCATCCTAATCCTTTTATCTCTATATGAAATTATACTTAGAACATGACAGAAGCAAATGTTGGTCATTTTTAACGGTGAACACACAAATTAAAAGTAAGAAATAAAATAGTCTTACAACTTTTGAACGAATCATTCTTTAATGTACACTTTAGTCTTCCTTACTATCTAGTTTCGAGAGCGAACAAACTAATGCATTCTTTTTATAGTTTAAGAATTTGTGTGTAAGAAAAGATGACTATTTCACGAATCTAAGATAATTTCAAGAATTAAAAGGTAAAACTCGTTTCCCAAAGTTTGAAAAAAGAAAAATAACGTTAAAATGAGATTTTAGTTGAGGTCCTAAATTAGAAAATCAACATGATAATTACAAAAAAAAAAAACAATAAGACAAAAGATGATGCTAAGACCTACTCATTTCCACCAAGTCATTTTATCTCTATATGAAATTGATACTTGAACATGACAAAAGAAAAATTAGGTCATTTGGAGAGAAGTCAACAAAACAAAGCCTTTTTTCCCACCATTTATTTGGGAGGAAAAAGGGGGAAAATGTGGAGGTGAATGAGGTGGGAAATATCTTTATTGTGGCCTACAACTTTTTTGTGGCTGTAAAAACTCCAAATTAAGCTTTTAAAATAATATTAAGTTGAAGTTGTTATTAATATATTATTACTATTTTTTTATAATTAAAGTGATGAGTGTTCTATAATTTTCATTCCTCTTTTGGATAGAACTTTGAAAATTTTGTCAAATTGTGATGTGTACTATAGGGTACTCTCTTGATTTTGCCAAAACATGTGGGGGAAGATGAACAAATTAACAATTCAGAGAAAGAGAGGAGAGAGAGAGAAAAAAGAGATATTCTTGATAGAACAAAATCAAATTTTTATTGTTTTGTATGTGTTTTTTTAATCTTATTTTATTTTCTAATCTTTTATCAAAGTTGTGAAAATTTTAATGGCATCTTGACTTAGAATATAAGTTTATATGGTGCAACAATTCAAAATTTTAGGAGTAAGGAATCAAAATAAACTAATTTTTTTTCTTTTAAGTCTTAGGATAGGGAAATATCAAACATTAAAGCATATCACTAAAAGTTTAAGACCAAAATATATAAAATTTGAATATGTTTCTTTTTTTATCAACGAGTATAGAGCTCAATGGTTAAGACACTTATACGTGATCAGAGGTTATGAGTTCACCCTTCCGTGCACTTGCCTTAGGCGAGGCCGATCCCACAGCTAAGATAGTCGCTCCAGAGGTCGCGCAGCAGCTTCCGGCTTCGCCCGCGAATCCTGCCAGTTCCTGGGGCCGTCCAACCCCTATCAAAACCCCAATCAATAACCGGGGCGGCTCAAGAGGAGCTGCCGGAGGCGCCAGCACCGGCGGAAGTTCCGCACCCCGATCCCCTGATACACTTCGAAGGGAAATTCACACGTTAGTAACGCAGCAACTACATGAAGAGTGTGAATTAAATATCATTTAGACAACTTCTTATTAATAAATATGAAATAAATCTTATTAAATAAATCGCTAATATATATGCGTTAATCAATTGAATTAAACATATAATTTTAATTTTTTTTTTCTCAAAACCAAAGACAACCGCAACCTAAACATGACACATTTGATTTGAAATATCATCTCACAGCCAAAACCACTCATAATAATGAATTATATGGGTTGGTCGTCTTTTCTTTGAGAAGGGAGGACCTACCTTTATAAATATTTGCCTTCATTATTATGCTTGTTTCCCCTCTCCCTCACTCACTTAATTTAAAGATAGAAACCCTAATCTCAAGAATTCTTTCTTGGGTGGAATAAAACAATCACATTCACAAAATTAAACACTGCCATTCTAGAAAATTTCCCACTATACTTTATTTTACCCATTTCTTCATATTGTCTCTTCCCATAATCCAAGTAAAAAAAATTGCCTTTCACCTAACTTAAATTCACATCATCACCTAAAAACTCATCCTTTCCCACACATTACAACAAAAATCAATCTCATACATTTCAATTTGCACTTCAATTCAATTCACTAATTAATACAAACAATAACCCAATTTTTCTCTCTCTAATTTACTCTTTTAACGGGATAGAAAATAGAATTTAACAATATATTAACGATAATATATGTCTTAAACTTTTATCTTCCTTTGATTTATTCTTTTAACGGGATAGAAGATATGATAATATATGTCTTAATTAGTGTGACGTTACACTGTTTTACTCATTTTCATATATGGTTTCTTTAATAAAATGGGCTAAAAATTCATATTTTTTCCATCCATTACAACAGAACAACCTTATAAATTTCAATTTTTAATTCAATTCACTCTCTATAATCGAAATAGATTTATGTAGAGTAGAGATTCAGGTATAAATATACCGGAGTTCATTTCCACCATTTTTGTCCAAACTTTTACATTAAAAAAAAATGATTCTCTGTACAAAGAACCCCAAAATAACCATGTCATCAGTCAAATTTCCCTCGAAAATCCAATCATCTAATCGCCTATGCAGGCAAAAAAAAAAAAAAAAAGAAAATAATTTTCACATAGTCGAGGTAATTTCATTTCCGCGGTTAGTTTTTTCAAGATCGGAAACCTCCATAGCCACCGGAGCTCGATGGGCGAAGCAGTAGCAGCAGAAAGAAAAAAAGAAATCGGGATTAATTTTGACGATCATCGCCATTTATTTCACCGATCAATTCCTCTGGATTTATCTTGAGAGTCCTTAACTCCGTTGAGGTAAACTTTGACGTGGACGGCGTTGAATGGGTTGGTGGCCGGGTTGCCGCCGTTCTCCTCGAAGGCGACGCGGAGGCGGCGGATGAGGGCGTCGAGGCTTGTCCAGGGCTGGCGGGCCGGGCAGGGGCAGCCATCGGGGTCGGCGGTCGGGTAGCGGCGGCCGAAGTTGGGGCAGGGGGCGGCGTGGAATTTGGTCTGCCCGAAGTCGTCGAGGTAGGAGAGGAACTCGACGACATTCTCGCCGCTGCAGCGGGCGAGGCTCAGCGCCGGCCAGCGGTTGCGGAGGTACTGCCGGAAGTTGTTCCAGTCGCGCCGCTTCTGGGACTCGTAGCGGCTCATCAATGGCGGCGGCCGGACAGGGCAGAACTGGCGGGGATGCCCGAAGTAGAAGCCGTCGGGGACAGATCCATTGGTGGTGGTGGTGGTGGTGGAACTGCGGCGGGTCAGAGCGGCGGCGGCGGCGGCGGCGACGGCGGCTGACATGGCAGAAATTGGAAAATTGGGGATTAATTGGGGAAATTTTTTAGAGAATTTTTTGGGTTTTTATTTTAAAGAAAAAAAAAACAGAGGATTTTTTTGATGATGGAAGAGAAGGGGGGAGAGAATATAAAGGGGGAATGGAGGGGGAGGTGGAAGACAGATGGGAAAGGGAAAGGGCGTGGAAGAGTGGGGCCCACTGGGAGACAGAGGTGGGCCCCACAGCATTGACAGCCACGTCATGGATTGAGTGTCCATTTTTTCAGTATCATATCACGTCACTCGTACTTGTGGATAAACCAACATTATTGTTTTTGTTACGCCAAGTAATTTTTTCTTTGGTGGAATAAAATAAAATGTCATATGGTGTGAGTGAAATTAATATAAGAATAAGATCAATATAATTAATATAAGAATAAGATCAATATAAGTTAAATTTATATCATAGTTCGGTCTAATAAGCTTCTGATTTATTATTATTATTATTATTATTATTATTATTATTTGGTTGGGGAGGTATCTAATATGTTATTGAACCAAATTTTTTAATTTTGTTTCAATGAGATTACTAATTTTAATAGACATTTCTTGCTTTCAAAGACCTCGATTTTCTATTTAAATTTTTGAATTTTAAAATACGTCGTTGTTATGGATAGGAAAAAGTAATAGTTTCTCGCATTTTGAATTTCTTTTATCTAAGGAATTGGAATTGTCCTTATCTAAATAATTTGAATTTTTTTTTTAAGAAATCCAAAAAGATAAGATATTCTTTTTCTTTTAAGAAAAAAATATAAGATATTCTATTGACCCTATGTTGATATGTTTTACATAAATTTAATTATGACTTAAACATTAGAGTGTGTGTCTAACGTGTATGCAATATTTCTATTTTGCAAGTTTAATTGAATTCTTTTATTACGAAAGAGCGGGACAAATCTAATGATTTTTATAGGTTAAATTTATGCCTCACCTAAGTTGGACTGTAATGATGGTTTTATTTTTGTGGGATGTTTATAACTAAATTTATGTGTTTATATTGGATTTGGAGGCTCGTGAAATTGGGATTTTTTACTAGAATAACTTTTGAGTCGGAATTTTGACTCATTCTTAAAATCACCATATTTTTTTAAAGCGCTTGGCTATTGTATAAAGACTAGAATATCTTCGTGTAAACAAAATCATCTCCTCCGATCACTTCCATCGAATGATTCACTTCCTTCATAATCAATCGAATGTGATTGCAAAATCTCACTGGTGATGACGAAAGTACATCAAGCTCGTCGTCTTTCCTCATCTCGCAATCACCCTCACCAATTCCTCATTCGCCACACCCACTAGCTTTTTCGTTCTCCACTGCCTTAGTCCACCACTGTCGATTGTGGCCTCGCCTTCACAATTGTATAGTTGAAAAATCTCAGCCCCTCAACACTTCAGCGTCGTTGAGTTCATCACCATTCAAGATTTCGAGTTAAAAGCCAGAAATTCATATCATCTAGGTTGAAATGGCATGAAAGACCAAGATTCGTGTATAAAATTACATTATAATTTTTCATACATATTAAAAATAAAATTAAATTCATGATTAATTCACTTATAATTTTCATATATACTAAATAAAGTTTAAAATCCACAATTAATTTCCTCTTATTTAGTTTCCAACGGGCCTCCATTCCCCAAATTAGTTAAAGAACGTGTGAGTATTTTGATAATCAAACATTTACCGAGAGTAAAAAATGGTAAAAAAAAAAAAAATACTACATATTTAAAAATGGGTAAAAAATCCAAGGGTCGAAAATCTCAATTTTTCTAGATGCTTCTTGCTTGATTTTTGCTATATGTTCAGTAATTTTGATGGAATAAAGAATTTACATATCAAGTTGGGGTAAATTTTGAAATTTTGTTTTTCTAAAATTAAAATATTTGAAAAATTGACATTTGCTCTTCCCTGCTTTATTGCGCCTTGTACGATTCTGAGATGAATAATGCAATGCCCGAATAAAAAGTTGACGTGACATTTTTATTTTGGACATTTATTTTCTGTTATAAGATAATCTTTTTTAATTGGATTAGTTAGGCCATTGTCATTTCCCTTTTTCTTTTTGGGAATTTCAAAAAATTAAAAAGAAAAAAACAATTGGGTATTTTTCTAAAAGTTCCAAAATTCTCTCTCTTATTAGATTACTTCCATTATTAAATTAAATTCCATTCCTCACGCTCTCAATTATTTAATTCCCACATATTTGAATATGCCATATGCTCAATAATTACATCTTTTCAAATTAACTTGCTTTAATCATATCCAATCTTATTATCATAAAAAAAAAATCATATAATCAAAATACTTCGTTTGGAGATTTGGTCTAGTTACCTTACATTATTATATATAGTTTTATATGTGTTAGTTCTATTAACCATTCATATTTCTGATGTTTCATTTAACAAAGATTATCAATGTAATTTGTATCTTCATTTTTAAGAATACTTATTAGTTATTTTTTAGATCCAAGTTGTTAGAAACGGAGTAAAACCGTTTTATTTTTATAGGCAAATAATACAACAAGTTTTGTTAATTAAAAAAAAACTTTCAAATATATCAAATTAATTTTCTCTCCGAGTTCGATAATTTTAGTTTATGTATGATTTTATGGATGAAATTACTGTACTAATTAAGATTCACTTGAAGTGAGGCTAATGAAACGACGTGTATCAAGCTTACCCAATCGGACGATCCGATCAAGGTCGGGCCATCTGAGCAAGTCAAGTTAAGGTACATTATGCAATTCTACTTTTGACTATTCTCAACTAAACTTTTGTCTGATTTGGACACCATAATACCACATCAGAATACAGATCTATTATATGTACAGGTGTTCGTCGGAGTATTTGATGTCGGAGTTCGAATCTAAATTCTGCATCTAACACATGACATGTTACGACATTTCAGATATTATTTTAAATTTATGATTGAAGCGAGATTGAAAAATATATTCATTGTCCAAACTTTAAAATATCTTCTTCTAAAAAATATTCATTTTGACCCACATTCTCTTGAATAAAAGAATTAATTCTCTAGTCCATTCATACACTATTTCCAAGTTAATCTTTTGTCATCCTTAAACATGCATCGTACAAAACGAATAAAAAAAAGTTAAAATCTTTCCCCGAATTAGTATTATTTTTATAGTTTAATTAAAAAAATTTTAGTCAAATTTTCTATATTTACTTTGTTTTGAAATATTGTGTTTTGTTTCAAATTTTTGTGTAAAAATTTAGTTTAATTTCTTAGTTAACAAAGGAGTTATCTTTTTTTTTTTTCCTCGAGTAATAAAGTTTTCTTTATTTTTTAAAATTATTTTCACTCATTTCGACTATTGAATTTTTTTTTAAGTTAAACATAAGGCTGATAATTTGAATCTCCAATTTTTTAGTCGATCAATGTTATGAGCAGAAATTTCATTGTCCTTATCTAAGGAATTCCAATTGTCATTATCTAAGGAATTTGAATTATCCTTAAGAATTTGAATTTGCTTCGTCTAAAGAATTCAAAATAAGAAAATATTCTATTTACCCTAGTTTTCTCCTCTATAAATAAAGGGTAAAGACTTATAACTTTAAGTACCACTAGCATCATAGTGTGTAAGACTGGAGCAAATTTGATAATTCTAATAAACCAAATTTATGCATCAATAATATATGTTTTATTTAGTTGAGTTATGACTCAAATGGACACCATATTAATTAAACTTTAGTCATATATTTTTTTCAAAATTTTAATTTATTCTCGTACCATAAGTTATTAATTATATGTGGTGATACTAATTGACCTAAATTTTTTAGTTAAACTAATATACAAATTATTCCTAACTATTTGTTGCAATATCGCTGTTTGACCGTTTTAAAAGTTTCAATTTTACGCTCAATTTTTAATTTGTTAGCCATTTTTGTTATAATTGAAACCTTTAAATGCTATGCATAAATTAAAACTTTAATTTTTTTTTTTTTTGCTTAAGAAAAGTTAAGTTTTTTAAATAATAAGGAACATATTTAAAAGGTAAAAAATGGAGATATATCAATATGGATATTTAATTTACTTTATTGTAGCTGGCGCCACCACCACCAACCCTTTTAGTTTTCCTTATTAAAAAAAAAAAGGTTTTCTCTCTCCTCTTTTCTCCCATTGGGACGACAAATATACTATAGTTGGAGAAAGAGAAAAATACATAAAGTGGGAAACCAAAAAATTAAAAATAAAAATTCCTCCTTTCCAAAAAATAAAAAAAATAAAAAAAAAATTCCTCACCACTTTTCATTAAAGTGTACCTAAATTTACTATTTATTTTGAATATCAAATAATGCTTTTCAGACTTTTTTATTATTATTATTATATATATATATATTCATAAATGTCGTATTTGATTATTACTAATAAATCTTTGAGATAGATCTCTTCGAATAATTCTTTGATGCTAAATTCATGATATAGTCAGTTGAAATATCCCTAGATAGAGTTGTAATTTATATTTAGAGGTGGGTAGTAATTTATAGGCTAACTCTTAGCATAACACAATGGTTAAAGTATATCTCTGCCTAGTACTCTAAAGAGTCGTAATTAAGTTCGAATCTTCCCTCTGTATTTTTATGGTGTAATATTCTAAAAAGAGCACTATTTGGTTGAAAATGTTATATGATGTTCGTACATCTGAATAAAAGATTTTCCAACACCCTATTTAAAACAAGTTCGAGTAAGATCCAAGCCGATCTTTCGAGAACCCTAACCATGATCCACGTATTACTCCCACCTCAACGGCTCAGAATGAGTGAAATTGACGTGACAAATAAGTATCATAGAGGTGGAATTGGAAGGGGAAGTAAATGAGAGAGTGTTTGTTTGTTATTAAAAAAGACATTTGAGTCCAAAAGAAAGCAAGAAAAAGAAAAATTGGTGGCACCATTAATGGAGTTTGAAGAGGTGTGAAGAGATGGTGTACTGTGGTTTGATTGGGATATTTGGAAAGGGTTATGTAACACCATTGGTGGCCACAATTCCAAGCCCACTTAGGTATCATTGAGAGGATCATATTTCATGTGAAAGTGATGCCCTAATTTGTTCTCTAGTAGTAGCTTTTTTCTTTCTAGGTTTTAATTTGAAGTGACATTTAATTTAAAGTTTTACTATAAAGTTTTTTTCTCTCTCTCTATGTATATAATTCAATAGGTATATATAGTCATGTGTAACCTTTTAAATAGAGTATGTATTATATGTGTTTGTAGTTTTGTCAATAAATTGTATCGTTTAGAACTGAAGATATAACTGTAGTTTAAAGTAGAAGAATGTAATTGATTTTTTTTTTCCAAAGCTTAGAAGCTAAATGTAGACAAATATAAATACTCAAAGTACAAGAATGAGATATATTAATTTGTGGTCTATGAAACTTTCCTAATTAATATTATGTTAAATCATAACTAGATTTGAAGGCCTAAAGTTTATAGATATTAGAGTTAAATCGAATCTCCCCATTATACGCTAATAAACTCAAATCCTTCAATCTTATCTATTATTGAGATTATTATTATTCTTTTTCTTTGCTTTATGACTGGGGTCGGAGCTTTGCTCCCCTACATCTAAAGGACCCGGGAGATATCAAGGATTTTTTGTATTAAGCTCATCGACCGGTTCGACTTTGACCTCTGAACCAATATGATCAAAGGATCCCAAATCTTTGCTAACCAAACTAAATACACTTTATTAAGATTATTATCTCTGGCTAAAGTCACGAAGAAGCATCTTCTAAAATATTTGCTTCTAGCTCTTTATAATATCTTACTTTCTTTATTTTTATCCATATAATTTAATTTTAAAAGATATTGGTGTTAAAACTATAAATATCTCTATATACCTCTACTATTTTATGATAATGTTCTATATTAATCTTTTAAGTTTACATGATTCTACTTTTTAAGTTACATGTAGAAAAATTCATGATCTTTCTCACTTCTAATCGATATGAAACGTTAATTTTCAACATGCCATATTTGTTAATCATTGTTACCAACAAATTGAACATATATGTGATATATTGTTGACATTTCAACATAACATATCAAACAACAACAATATTCTCCATCTGAGAGATTTTTATTCTTCGTTGTTATTATCTAGACAAAACGGACAACAATGACAACGTGTCAACAATAACGACATGGTCGTATTGACACTGTTGTCGATCCGTTTTCTTGTTTAGAATAATGCTTTTTTTCAACGACAACCAACATGGGATAAACAACCTACTCACAAATTAAACAGTAACCTTTGGAACCAAACAGTCCATGTTAAGAAGTTCTTATAAAATGCTAGGCAATAAATTAAGGCACAGACAAAAAGTACAGATAGCCATTGGCTTGCTCTTTACTTCTAACTTTTGCTTTGAATATATATGAACAAAGACATTCACACATGAAGAACAAGTCTATCAGAAAATAGAAGAGAGATCAAGTAAAATCCTCTCAAAATGTTCATGAACCTAAGAGGATTGAAGTTTGTTGAACAATAATTGAAATATATAATTATGAAAAAAAACCACTATTCCCATTTTAGCCGAAATCTGACTTACACGAATAAATAGAAGACAATCGAATTCCTGTAAAACAGAGGGGAGCACTACGAAGTCTAAATTAGTTATCAGTCATTATGAATTAATTCAAATTTGTAATTAGACTCGTATGTACCTAACTTTATTGTTACCTCTAGTATTTATAGGACCGAGAAAGAAGTGGCTTTAGCCACTCGGAGATCACGCATATAACCCACGTTGGCCAAATCCTCCACATGAAATTTGCTTAGTGGTTAGTGGTACAGTTTGATGACTTTCAGCCAACACGTAAATAGTTTGGCTTTTTAGACTTCAGTTCAGCCATTTGATCTATAGTTCAGAGATGAATCATCCAAACAGTCGTTACGAAATTCATCCTTCATGAATTCCGATTTTAATGTTTACCCATGTTCGATTTGATAAAGGTTTTATTTCTAGAAATTAAGCTTGTTTACTAAGGATTTCTTTGTTTGGTAATTTAAAAAACATATATAAAATTTTAGTTAATATATTTTGAAGTGGGTTTTGTTGAAATCATGTGTCACGTGATAAAATAGTTTGCATTTGCAAAAATGATAGATAATGTAAGAACTTGTACATCAATAATATAGGTGTATAGGTATATACTTTAAATTTATATATCGGTGTTAGACTTTATCAATGACACGAAAAATAATATACCAGTGACCTTCTTTATATATTAGTATTTTAGTAATATAATTTTATCATATAAATGATATATCAGTAACATGTTTTATATTATATATATTAATGATATACTTTGTCAATAACAAAAAAAAAAAAAGATATGTCAGTGATATGAAAGATAAAAAATTGTGTCAACTTGAACCTTGAACCTAACTCAATTAGTTGAAGCATGTAACACCAATAAAAAAGGCGTGTGTTTGAACTCATCCCGCATGTTGTACCGAAAGAAAGACAAAAAAAATTGTAGAATTTACAAAATATTGTATGTGACAAATTTACATACGTGGCAATATTATAATTCCTATTAAAAGATTTCCATTGTATATTAAATTTGTGTTAAATTTTGTAGATTGAGACTAAAATGGTAATTAAGAGTATAGAAATCAAAAAATATATTTAAAAAAAAAAGTACCAGGACTAAAACTAAGACGAATAATTGATAGTACATAGATAAAAATGAACCTTTGGAAATCAAAATGAACCAAGAGCGAAAATACAAAGACCAAAATAAATAGACTAAATTACAAAAAATACTCTTGAACTTTGTTGTTTATAAAACACATGCATCCTTTCAAAACAGACAATATTAGACATTTCGAAAAGTTCAAAAATACCCTTTGAGCAAACACATTTGTTAAAAGTTTGAAAAGAAAGTCGACGTGACAATTAACGTGAAAACTTTCTTTGAACAATTACTTGCAATACAACAAATTTTATCTTTATTGACAGTAAAAGAATCCACAAGTAAAAATAGTGATGGACCAATAATTGACTACGTTCATGATCAAAGTGCTAGCTATGTTAACTGTTATGTTTTTTCAGATTCTACCACGTAAATTTTCCGTTCAATGTATTAATTGATGTTTGTTCAAAAAGTATTTTTGAAACATTTATGAAATGTATAATGACAGTATTGAAACTTTTGAAATGATATGAATATTTTTTTTGAACAAATGACAAAGTTCGGAGATTTTTTTTTTTCTTTCGTAATTTAGTCTCATAGATATTTAAACCTCTTATACTTCTCTTCAGACCTTGAGTTTACACAACCATGTATTGATTTGAAACCTATGGTATATAAGAAATGACATTTCGTAGATACGTTAGAACTTAAAAATCAATTATATCTAACATCATATTAAATCACTGCTACTAAATCTAAAATCCTTGATCAAAATATTATATTTTAGTCCATCATGATAAATTTTGGTCAAAAATTTTTAACTGAATTTATATCATATGATCATATCAAAATTAGAATTTGGATACACTAATTTTGCTTCATAATGTTAAAACAAATTAGGGAGAGAGAAACAATATTACAAAGATTAATTAAACTCATAACCCTACTACTTCTCTAATATTCATGTTAAATCATTACTAAATTTATTTAAAAAAAACAATCATTAATAAATCTAAAAATATAAATTAACTCAATTCTTTAAACTTTATCACTGATATATATATATTTTAAAAAGAAATCATTGACGATAAATTTAATGTAGCAATCATATTATAACACGACTTATTCTAAAAAGAAAGAGACCCTGAGAAAAGATATATGGTCCTAGGTATGCCACATGACCATTTGAGAAAAGCCATGAACTATGTAGTAGTGATCCAAATTGACACACTATAGCTAGATGAAAGTGAAACCGACTTGTTTTTGATAGAGATAGGATGTGACAAAAAGTTCTAGTGTCCCGTATACTCAAAGAAAATTGAGATGTGTCACGGTGAAAATAAAAATAAATTTAAACATAAAATTACGAGAATTGAAATGAATTACAAGATTCAATGAGAAAATCGACATATTTTACACAAATTTATGTTTCTAGCGTCGTCGTGTTACCATTTGAATATAGGTTATACAAATTTAGATTTTTCGATTTCTATACTTGGTAGATCTTTTAGCTTGTTAGATCTTTATTAGAAAGTAAGAATATATAAAATCAACTCATTCATATAATTTTTTGTCTCATTAAAATGCTTCCTGGCTTTAAAATAAGATAATCACAGTGTATAAGGAGATTTTTTAAAAAAAACAAACAAATAAATAAAAAGAATATTTTTTCGAAAAAGGAAAGGAGATTTTTTCCCCTATGAAAAGAAAGGGCATATTAAAATTTAAAGTTTTTTTTTCTCTTTCTCTTTCTTTTATTTTTTTCCGTTCTGAGTACAACTGCCAATTATGGTTAAGCTACGCTCACTTGACTTTCTCTCTCTTCTTTTGCTTCTTAATCTTGCTTTCTAAATATCCATTTCTATAACTTATATATATACAACATAAATTAAAAATTATTAGAATGGTAAATAAAAATTCTCAATGGACCCTATTTTGAACTCTCAGAAGGAATATATTTATGATCTAATTTCTAAATACGTTATTAAACATGTGTTTAAATCGAGTGAAAATAAAAAAAATGCTAACTTTATTTTAGTATAGTATTATACGTATATTCAAAGTTCTAAAATCACGATAACCAAGAACTCTTATCTAAAGTTTCTAGAACCTCAATCTAATAGCGGTTTTTTTTCAACCCTTTCATATCATGATTGATGCTCTTGTTTGTTTATTTTAGACCATTCAATTACTTTCCAACTTGCAAGACATAGTCTAAGTCTATATCTTAATAATAATAATAATAATAATAGTATGCCTTTTATCTTAGGTCATTTGTGCATTTTCCCCCACTTCGTTAATGTCAAACTATACACCTTTCTTTTTCAAGTATTGTTAAAATAATAATAATAAAAAAAGACTTGAATTATATATTGTAACAAATAAATGAAAATTTTAAGAGTTAGATTGGTTCAACAATTCAACTAAAATAACTGAATGAATCCGAACTTATTATTAATTTTAAAACCATTTCTTTTACTTGTCATAAAATTATATATATATATATATATATATATATATATTCTTTAATTTTATTTTCTATGAATTGTTTATTCTCCAACAACTTTTAAAAATAAATTTTTAAATTTTTTTAGTATAATTTTTTGCCATATAAATAAACATTATCTTATGAATATTGATTCAATGTTAGAAAATAAAATAAATGTGTAAGATATTAACATTTACTTTTTCTACCATACAATATCTTGAATGAGTGACCTGAATAACCCAAACTAATCAACCAAAATATTTTCCGATTGAGTTGAGTTGGATTGGGTTTATTATTTAATAAGGGTTGTTTTTGTTGAATAAATTTACAACCGAACAATTAGGTTGGTCTAAAAAGTACTTCTAACAAATATTAGAGCAAGAGATTAAACAAAAATTCAACACGAAGAAAGTTAAGGAAATATTTTTTTCGCCTTCAATCTTATCTTATAACCGTCAACCTTAGCATAACTGAATTAGTTAGGGCATATACATCCGACCAAACAATTGTGAGTTCGAACTTCATATATCCCACCTATTGTACCATTGAATTCTTCAGAGATTTTTTTTCCCCTTCTAAGTACAAGATATAGGATAGAGTTTCGAACTCATGACTTCTAGGTCGGAGTCAGCTTCTTTAACCAGATTGACCATTTTTATTAATTTGAGAGTAAATTAGATAAGAACATCCATCTGGTACCAGCTATGCTGCAAAAAAAGATAAGCTCAACATCAAATCAACAAAAATGTAAAAGTTTGAACCTTTTAATCATTAGTAACCAATGAAAAGTTTGAGTTTTCCACTCCAATATTCAATTGCTGGCAATTTGGATTCATCTTTCACTATTCAAAGTGCCAACTGGTGCATGTGTTTAAAGAAAAACTTCAAGTTCTTGGAGATGACAGCTAATTTTCACACTCCCCATTTTTTGCTTTGTACAAACAGAGATTTGATTTTAAGGTTTGAGCTGGCAATGGCAGTTGTGCCTTTTTAGATTGTTCTTTACTAACTAAAATCAAATGTTTTGGAATCAGATTCCCAACCATAGATTTGGAACATACATCATCTACTATCCAAACATGGAAGAAATTTAAATTCATTGAATACCTTTATCGATTGCTTCGAGACAATATTCGCAGAACTCACACGTCCTATATAAATAATAATTATTTTACTCGTTCAAAGAATCTTATTAGAATGAGGAACTAAAATAAAAAGTTTTAAACTTCGAAGAGTAAAATTTAGATCAAAACTATGTTTTCTTTTAACTACAAAGTGGCATGACTCAAATCTTTGTTTTCTTAACATCATCTAATCTTGAATGATCCAAATTTTCTAGATAAATTTATTTTGATCTTTCCAATTTTTTTCCTTTAAATATTAAAATAAAAACCCTTTTTTTCTCTCCTTATGGTCGGGAGTCAAAACTTTGCTCCACCATACCTGGGGCACCCGCGCCTGGTCCAGGACCCAGACCCAATAAACACGATGGGATTTTTTTATTAAACTCATTTCTAAATTCGAGAGACGTAAATTCAAGATACCAAAATTATAATTTAACCCCGAAATATTTTAAACTCGAAACTCATCCAAACCATTTAGGTTGCCAACCCAACAATTATGTTCATTGTTGAAAGTCACTGTTGAGGGAAGGTAAGAAAAGCCACAACTGGAATTTGGTTCCTAATTATTGATAAAGAGAACCGACGAACTGGTATGTAAAAAGGCATCAGGTCAAACAGTATCATTAGTTTAGGATTCATACAACCTTTCACATTTGCAAAAATAGCTGGTGCTAGCTGTGCCTTGTCCCACAAGGCATGCATATTAAGACTTTGTCTAATGATTTGACTATGGTCGGTTTGGTTATAGGAAGTATAAAATCGAAAAATACTTGGTTCTGGGAAGATTTTGGTTGGCTCTGTTTTAGTTAGTTTGAGTCAGGCACGCGGTCAATTGCGTTCATATGATTCTCAAAGTTTCTCTTAAATTGATAGGTTGATTCGGCCTCCATTTTGACCAAAAATTGATCCAAACCCCAACCGTTCTCTCTTGTGGGCGGGATAGTTAGTTAGTAGCTAAGTTGTATTCTCGAGTAGTTACATCTTTACATTCGGAGTTAGCTATGAATCTAACCTTTTCTTAAAGATGAACCTAAAAAAGGAAAAAAGGACAAAGCAATACGGAAAGGGTCATATAGAGATGGGGCGAATGGGTGAAGTTTCACATCATATCATTGATGAGTTAAGGCAGAGAGTCTTATCATTCCTCTGTGTCCACAAAACTTATATTATATAAAATCTCAGCTTCCCTTTCAAGTTCTAATGGGTCAGAGCATTGGGATCTATGTGGGTCTCCCCATATTTGATCGGCTCAATAATTGTTCATACCCTTTTTTCTTGGTTTCCCTCTCTTTCAGGCTTTCTTTGTCCAGATCTATTTTTCTTTGAGCAAATACGTGACCTAAGCTAATAATTGAGTCTAAATTTACTAGATGTATAAAGTGTATAATTCTATATTCTCAAATTATTATCTGATTGAAGTTGTTAGCACTTCTACGTATGTATGTTAGAGAAAGAGATGTGTTACAGAGAGAAAATGT
>NW_019104509.1:1781698-1792645 GCF_001995035.1 Momordica charantia
TATACAAGATTGAAATGGATAAGATAAAAATATATATATATATGGCCACTTTATCTAGCCCCGTTGCATATGAAACTATCAATGATCACTTACCTAACGGCTAACACAAAATCTCAATTATAAGTGTGCTTTCAAATTGTCAATCTTGTAAAAGAGTTTCTGGTAATGATTTACTCAGAGTTTGTGGGTGCATGGGAAGGTAAAGTTGAGGAACATACCCTTCTTTTCTCAGTTCTAAAAGGAGACTATCCAGCACAGAGTAGATCTGAGCAGTGAGGGGATGGCTTCCATCTGCAGCGACGAACATATGGGTGGCATTGTTGACCTCAATCCAGCTATAACCGGGAACCTTCCGAACTCCTCGTTCTTTCATTATGCTACGTACTTTAAGCACCTTCTTCCATTTTCCAGCGCCAGCCTGCACATTTGCAAGCAATACATAGTACCCAGAGTTTAGAGGGTCTAAATCAAACAAATATTTCGATGCCACTTCAGCAAGCTCAACGTTTCCATGAACGTGGCAGGCCCCGAGTAGTGTCCCCCATACGCCAGCATCTGGAGGGAATGGCATGCTTTTAATGGTTTCGAATGCTTCATCTAGACGACCTGCACGTCCAAACAAATCAGCCATGCAGGCATAGTGCTCCATTCGAGCTGGGATCCCATAGTCTTCTGTCATGAGGTGGTAATATCTAATTCCTTCATCAACTTGGCCAGCATGGCCGCAAGCAGATATTATACCAAGAAAGGTGACATGGTCTGGCTGTATGCCGTTTTTCAGCATTTCATGGAACAAAGCAAGACACTCCTTCAAATCACCATGGTTGCCATAGGCAGAAATGATGCTGTTCCAAGAGACTTCATTTTTCCCTTGCATCATGTCAAACACTCGCCGAGAGAAATTCAAGTTTCCACACTTAGCATACATGTCAATCAGTGAACTTTCAGCATAAATGTCAGATCTTAGAGGGCCTTTAATCATGAAGCCATGGATCTCTTTTCCATAATGGAGAGCAGGTAAGTTTGCACAGGCAGATAGAGCACCAGATATGCTCACACAGTCATACTGAGTTCCCTCCATTCCCATCTGACGGAAAAGATCGATGGCCTCTCCCGGTCTACCGTTCTGGGAACAGCTTGTGATCATGGAGTTCCAGAAAATAGCATCCTTTTCAGTCATTCTGTTAAAAACTTGACAAGCAAGATCCAATCTTCCACATTTTGCGTACATGTCCAGAACAGCACTGCCCACATGACATTTAACATCGAGCCTATTTTTCACGATACTACAATGCAACTCCTTTCCTAAGTTTAGAGCAGCCAAGCCAGCAAAAGCTGGAAAGACACTTGCAAAAGTCACAGAAGTTGGCTTCAATCTCTTTTGGAGCAACCATCTAAATGCCTCCAACGCTTCTATATTCATCCCATTAAGCACGTATCCTGAAATCATGGCCGTGCACACTACAGTATCAACCAAACTACTTTGACGCAAAATTTTTTGTGCCATTTCCACATCCCTGCACTTGAAGTATACATCAATTAGAGCACTTTTCAAGAACACATCCAAAACTACAGCATGTCTTACTATGTAACCATGAATTGCCTTACAATGTTCGAGACTAAACAACTCCGTAACACATGGAAGAAAACTTGCAAAAGTGATCGAGTCTGGCTTCATTCCTGCAGATACCATCCCACGAAACAATTGCTCAGCCTCACTCATCAACCCATTCTGCACATACCCAGAAATTATTCCGTTCCAACTTACCAAGTCACTTTGTGGCATCATATCAAACAGTTTACGTGCAGCTTGTAAACATCGGCATTTCGAATACATAGCCAACAATGTATTAGCCACAGGAGAATCCAAATCCAGCCCACAAGTAACAGCGAGCCCATGAAGTTGAGTACCTAAGTCAAGCATCGCCTCCATGGCACAAACGGATAAAACACAAGCAAAGGTCACCGAATTGGGCTTAATTTCACCATGTCTCATTTCCAAAAAGATCTTAATAGCATTCCTCGAGTCTCCATTTTTCACATAACCATTCAGCATAACATTCCACAAAACACAATCCTTCTGAGGAATATTATCGAACAGATACTGCGCATCACTTAACCGACCATTCTCCGCATACAGCTTGATTAAAGAACTACCCACAAAGGCATCCTTCTCAAGACCCATTAAATTAACAGTCTCATGAACAATCTTACCCATCTTCACGTTGTTCAAAGCACCACAGGCTTTAACCACATAAGGAAATGTATACTTATCAGGATAAATTCCAGCACCCAACATCTTAAAATAAAACAGTAAGGCATAATTAAACCAACCCATGACAGTAAACCCCCTAATCATCCAATTCCAAGCCGAAGTACATCCCAACTGAAGCGAATAAAACACGTTCTTAGCATCCTTGAGGCTTCCAGTAAGCACATACATACCCAAAATCCTTGGACCCATATCACCATTTTGGCTAATTCCACTGGCAATGGCCTGGGCGTGAGATTGTTGACCTTGACGAAGAAGAGAATGGTGATTACAAGCTTGGAAAATTGATGCCAGTGCCGCTTCCACATTTGTCGAAAACAAGGTGGGGTTTATTGGGTTTTTTGAGTTGGATTCAGTAGAAAAGAGAAACTCGGGTCGAGAGAAATGAGGAAGAAATCTGTAGAGTGAAAAGCGAAATTTGTAGAACATACTTCGTTGATCAAATCATGTTCACTTCGGCGGAGGCCCAGCCCGCCCGCATAAACTTTTGCTCTCAATCTCGCCCTCTTGGATTGTCTTTTTAGTTTTTATTTTGAAATAAATAATATCTTCGTTCCCTAAAAAAAAGAGAGAAATTTTTTTTTTCGTCCTAATATACTAAGTTTATTTTTGTTGCATGTACTTTTGAAATCTCTGCGTTTTATATTTTTTATTTTTGTTTATTTTAGTCTATATACTCTTAAAATAATTCTTTTAATCCTTAAATTTTTAAAAATATTTATTTGTAAAATGAACACAAATTTTATGTACAATGAAAACTTTTTATTGAAATTTATTCATTTGAAGAAACTTCGTAAAATAAATTGTTAGGTTAAAATTGTGATCGAAAGAAGAGATATAAAGATAGATTTACTATAGAAACACAGAAACACATAAATTAGTATTGATTTATCCGTTCTATATTTTGCTACATTTAGGTCAATATAAGTATAGTTCAATAATTAAAGCATCTTGCTCAACCTCCTCTTCCGTTAGAGGTTGGAGGTTCCGATCTCTCCTTAAAAAATATTCATAATTAGGATGTTTATAATTTTTTTTAGTACAACATGTGAGGTGGAGCATCGAACTCACAACCTCTTGATTGAAGATATATGTCAATTACTGCTGAGCTATACTCATTTTGACAACAAAAGAAATTTTTAAGCATAAGGATGTGATTGAGGAAATAAATGCAAAACCCACGCTTGTTCTTCTTCCAACTCTACCTTGGAACTTCTATGATATTTATCAAATGTATTACATTGTTACAATTACAATTATGTCATATCAGTATAACCTCATCGATGGCCTTTTGAAAAATACCCAAATCTTGCAAAACTCATCACATTGACAATATTATGATAATAATATATATAACATCACAAATACGAGTAGAGGATTTAGAGATACTATAATCATTGAGTTATGTTCGAATTGACATGACACTGTGGATTAATTGACGAGCATAGCTTAGCGATAATTGTCATATATCTCCAATCAAGAGGTTGCAAGTTTGATCCTCCATCTCACATGTTGTACTAGAAAACATAATTTATAATTTTATTGGTGATTTTTGCTATTTTTCTATAATATAACGCCAAAGTCAAATGGTAATAATATAATATTGCAATAGAAAAGAGATAAAAGTAGAAATGTCCAAAATAAAAAGGAAACACTCACATCATTGCTTCTGAACAAATGGGATATTTCATTTCATCAAGATTCATGATTATGAAATGAAATATACAACAAAGGCACATACATCAAATGACCAAATCCAACCTATAATAGCTAGGGCTTTTGACAAATTTCAAAATAAAAAAAAAGGTAAAAAAGAAAAAAAAAGAATTCAATAATTATATGTCAATCAAGAAAAAACCTTACATCTCTCTCTTCTCAAAATTCATCATTGAAAATAATGCACTTATTATACCCATGAAACCCTAGAGTTCACTACTCTAGGGAACCCTAAAATCTCCCTTTTCAAATTCATATAATTAATAAAGTCATTTGTCACGTTTCATCATTGAAAGAAGAAGATGTGAAATTCGAATATAATTAATAACATCATTAGTCACGTTCCATCAAATGTCTCACTCATGTTGAATTAAATGTCAAATCTTTCGAGGGCTATGTTTTGGTGGTAAATTAAACTTGTATATATTTTAGAGTTATAAAACCGACTTTATATACGTAAAACTTCCTATGTAAGACATTTGTTTATTTTAAGGTGACAAACTTATGATAAATATCTCTCAATTATATAGTTTTAATTTTCTATTCCAAACTACATAAATTTAATCTTAATTAAAATGGTGAGTTAAAGGTCTTTTAAATTAATGAAAATAATAATTCAAAAAATGTTGGATGTATTGATGATTTTTCTAGAAAATATTGTGGGAAAACAAATAAATGCATAGAAATTATTTAAATTGATAAACAAGTTTGAAATTTCTTTTATATGTATAATTTAATATCAAAAATTAAAAAAAAAATATCATTACCTTGTACTTATGCTACTAACTCAGTGTAATATTTTAGGGATGGTTTGAGGTGCAAGTTCGATCATAAATTTTGAACTAGGGTCTTCGCTTAGGAAAACTATAATTGGGATGCAAGTTTTTTTAAGACCTCAAAATTCAAAAAAATTGTATAGAAGAATATGTTGGAGGCGAATCCTGGCCTGCCACGTGTCATGATCGAAAAGGGGAGTTGGTTAAACATGCGGGCGAAACGGAGAAAGCGGCTCCAAACTACTCAGGTCGGCAGTCTGGGTAGGACCTATAGTGCCGAGCTGAGCTGATACAAAGTCCGTAACAGTGTCCCTTCCGTACCCGACAACACGCCGCGATTTTAGGGTGTGTCAGAACCCCTGTCGGGCCCAGTTTCTATAAATAGAAACTCTTGCCTTAAATGCAAGGTACGCAATCCTAAGTATACTCGGCAAGTTAGCTCGGACTAGAACTAACTTGCTCGTTGGAGTGCTAACTTTGTTTTGCAGGTCTCAAGAAGTGTTCAGGGAAGGTGTAGGACCGTTGGCCATAGCTCGTCCTAAGCATACCGATCTAAATCGTGTCCGAGCTCAATCAATTTCGGGCTCAAATAGAATATATGAGAGAGGTTGATATATATATATATATATATATATAATCTTTGCATTAATAATGCTTTTATTCCTTTGAAATGACTTTTGATCGGAAGAGAGGCATTTTTTAGCTACAAATTAGTGAATGGATTTGACATAATTTAGTGTCAATATTTCCATCAAATTTAGTGTCAACCCTAAGAGAAAAATTATTCCACCATTAGTGTTGTAATATAAAATAAATATATATTCTTCACCAAAAATTAAAGATTTTGATGTTCATCAATCAATATTGTTAATATATCATTAAAATATCAATGAAATATAAATAGAAAAAAAAGCAACAAATATAAATATGAGACCCCTTTTTTTTTGGTATTGAAACTTTTAATCATTGGCTATAACTATAAGTCATAATTCAATTAATAATTATGCACTTTCTTATAAAAAGTCGTAACAATTTTTTTTTATTAACTTTTCTCTCTTTTAGAAAACGAAAACCATTTTCTAAAAAAATAACAAATGTTACTTGAAGGGTCTCATATATCATTTTTTATTCAATAAAATAAAATAAGTTTAAATTTTTACATCTTATGACGTTACACAAGTTGAGGGTTTTCTTTTTCATTTTTTTTTTATATTGAATTTTAGATAAGCTATACTTATATTGTTATATGACACATCAAAGTCAAGTGTCTATATTAAAATATTAAATTAAAAATTTATTTTAATTTGTCCTTATCGTTAGCAAAATCTTATTAAAATACATGTGCTAATCACACCAACAAATTTATATCAATACAATTTTTGTTTTTTTAGTACAGCATGTCGAGGAGGGGATTCGAACTCACAACCTATTCATTGGAGGTATATGTCAATTACCGCTGAGCTATGCTAGTTTTGAAAATTTTATATCATACAATTACTTCAAAAAAAATTTAAAAATTTATATTATATAATGTTGCAATAAATACGACACCACCAGAGAGAGAGAGGATATTATTTTAAAAAATAATAATGATAACAACAACAATTCCATCCTAATATTTGTTCATATGTCAATTTTGTATAATCCTTTCAAATTTTTTTTATCTTTTATACTGAATATTTTCAATGAAATTCTTTAGTTTAAACACACAGCATTAGAATTCATGGATGAAATAATGAGTTTATTTTAACTATGAGCTAGCTGAAAATATCTCATGTTTCAAGTTAATGAAGTTAAAAAATTATTCACTTTGTACATATTGTAATGATAATGAAATGGTTCTTTTTTTTTTCTTTCAATCAAGGAAAACATAATTGGGTTTGTTGTTTGTTCTTGTTCTTTCTTTTTCTTTATTGAAAAATGAAACGGAAACATGTTCGATAATCATTTCTTGTTTTCTTGATCTCTAACCTTTTAAATAAATAAAAAAGTAAAATTTTTATATTAAAATTAATTTTTCAAATTAAATATTAAAAAAAAATTATGTTTTATTTATTTATTTATTTATTCATATGTATTATGTCTTTCCTAAGTAAAAAAATTGACAAAAGGATGTTTTTATCCATGTTTTGGAAGGAAAAAAAAAACTTGAACCGTGAAAACAGAAACAACAAAAAACAAAAAACTTGAATTTTGTTGTTTCTTAAATTTCTACATAATTTTAAACGACACTTATAAATGAAAAACGAGAAACAAAACAGTAACGAGATATTTACTACTATACACAATACAAAACACCGCCTTTATTCTAATATCTAGTGACAGTGGGTAGAATTATTTATCTCAATATACATTAAAAGAAAAGAAAAAAAAAGTGTTATTATTGTACACAAAAATGAAGAAGAAAACAAACCCCTCATGGCCAAAAGTAGGGTCTTGAATGATTTCCTCCACTTCCAAAAGATACAAGCCAAAGCCAAGTCCCATCTTTACATCAAATCTCTTTCCCTTTTTTTCTTCTTCTTCTTCTTATTTTTTTTTCCTCTCTTTTTTTGCATAGTGATGGCCTCCATTGAATGTACTTTGCTTCCACTGTGCAAATCTTCTGTTCCTCAGCTTTCTGTCCCATCCTCACACCCCATATTAATTCCCAAAAGGAATTTGGGTCTCATTGCCTTGCTTCCAATCACCCAACAACCCAATTTCTATGATCAATCTTTTAACACCCCCTAATTAAGTCCTTAATTACTCTCTTTCTAGTCAAAATTAGGGTTAGTCATCTCTTAGGTTAAAATTAGGGTTGTAATATTGCTATATATTGTCAGTGATACGTGTCTGTATAGATAGATGAGATAAAGTAAATAAGTAGATTACAAAAATTTAAAACCATTCATTACCCACAATTAAAAGGGTAGGGGTATGATTTACATGTTCCACAATACCCTAGAGAAATAATTAATGGAAAGATTGAACAATTTTCAATAAACTAAAAATCACCCCAAGAAAGAAAGAAAAAGAAAAAGGAAAAACACTAACTTATAAAAGCAAATAATTAGAGCTAGGCCTAGGCGCTGCCATGTATATATGTAAATTATATATTGTTTTGTATAGGTCTTTGAAGTGTGGTGTGAAAATTACCCAATCATTAGCCTCCATTGGCTTCTTTGAACAAGTTATTGGCATTTGAAGAATAATTCCCAATCTGCTGGTTGTTATTGTTCTCTGCCCAATCATAGAGCTCCAAAAATGGATCTTTACTTCCTTGGCTACCGAAAAGTAGCACATTATTCAGAAGGTCTGCTGGATCATGATGATGATGATCGTGACGACAACGATTATCGTGCCCGTTCATTTGATCGGCAAAATCTGCAAAAATTAGGTCATAGGGGAACTCTTGATGATGACGATCTCCCTCCCGATCTTGATGATCATTATCTATTGTTGTTGGTGCTGTTGTTGCTGCTTTCTCTGTTGTCTGGTCTTCTTCCACCTCCTCCCCCTTTACGGCCCCCGTTAATGGGGAGGTTAGATTGTCGTTGTTGTGCTCGTGTTTCGGGCTTGTTTTATGGGCAAGGGCGGGGTTTCTTGAGGAGTGGGAGCGAGTGGAGCCAGCGAGAGCGTTGCGTTGAGTTGGCCATGGGTGGTTGTGCTCCGAGGTGTAGGTGATGACAAGCATGTTGGGGTTGGTGCGGCTGCGCTCCACCTGTTTTCGGGCAGAGCAGCCCTTGGAGCTGCTGCACCGATAATAACCTCTGAAGATAGAAGAAGATAGGGAACATAAGATAAGGGTTTTGAGAAGTGTTAATATTGATCTTATATATATTATGAATTGATTCTTCAAAATATTTATAACGCGTAAAGATAAAATGTGTGTGTATATATATATATCATAGGTTTGTTTAGGTACAAGCATAAATATAGAAGTATATAATAAGATGAAAATTAAAATGAAAATACATGATCAGCTTGGAGTTTATACCAAGATTGTAAGGACAAAATAGTAACCAAGAATAAAGATCGTCTGGAGCAATTACCTAAGTTCAAATCTTTTTATCTTTATTCCTAGTTTTTGTTCAAAAAAAAAATTATAATAGCATGAAAAATATATTAAAATTTTGATTATGCATGTATTTAAGATCCGTTTGTTTTGAAAAATTATATTTTTTTAAATCTGCACCCGCTAAAAACACAACTTTAAAATTCTAACTAAAATTAAAAGATATATATAGTTAGAATCATTCTTAACCAAATAAATATGGCAACTAAACAATAGTAGCATTTAAAAACTAATGATAACTAAAAACAAAACATTATCCCTAATAAATTCTTTTTACAAATAAAGTCCATTCTAAACCTCAAATCAACTGATCATTTCGATGATTGGATGATAATCAATCATAAAAATGAAAAAGAAACTATTTAATTTCTTAACCCTCAACACCTATTTCCATCCCGACAATCATTAAAAAACTGACAATTTATTACTTAATATCTTTCTTAATTGTTAAACATTTAATGATAATCGGAACGAAGGTAAGTATTTTCTAGAGATAAAACATATATAGGTTCTAAAACAAAATCGTGTTCAAATCAAAACTAACTAAGATTCTACATATAATTATTTTCTAAAAAAAATATCAAAGTTGACAATTTTATTATTAGTTCTCTCAAATCACATTGATAAACTGATGAGTAAATGAGTGAGATTCATGAAATTATTGGTGCCAATTTCTTGTCATATATATATAGGGAGAGACGTACAGAAACTTGCAGCAATATTTTGCAGGTTTCTGGAAAGCAAAAGTTTTTTTTCTCTTTCCTATTTAAGGAAAAATAATTTAACTGAAAATTATAACATGAAATTAATAACAACTAAAAAAAATTAAAAAATATATATATTTGACCTTGGATATGGGGATCCTTTGATGGGCTTTTGTCCGTACTTTCTCCATGCCCATAGATCAGAAGGAACCACTTCGCCGCTGCTTGACCGGCTGTTCGCCGGCGCCGGCGCCGGAATGCACACCACCTTCTTCACCTGGCTCTTCCTACAAACCCCGACCAAACATTAATCATGAAAACTTATTTAACTTTCGGTTTGGTTCGGTTCGATGATTATTTTGTCTAGTGTGACGATTTCTCTTTGTTTCATAATCTGTTTTATGATTATTCGTAATCATTTGGAGGGTGTGTTTTAAAAGTAAGATAATGTCTGAACGAAGAAGTAAAAAATTTTAAGATCAATTTGATAACGTTTTTGCTTCTTGTTTTTGTTTCGTCTCTTTAAAATAAAACTGCATGGTCGCAACACTATATAAATTCAATAATGAAAAAATAATATTTTTATTTATGTTAGAACAAATTAAAAACGAGAACAAGAAACAAGAAACTTATTACTTCTAAAATTTCTATACAATTTTAAAAATCTTCTAAAACAAATTAGAAATAAGAAATATAAATAGTTGTCAAATATTTATATTTTCTTTTAAACGACAAACAATAACCATAAATGTTACCAACTCTTAGTTTACTCTACTTAATAAAAAGAAGACCATATTATTTCTAATTATCACAGTACAAGATTATGCTAATTTATGTAGAATAAACTTGGAAGTTCAATCTAACTAGGATTAGACTTGATCAACAATCGAGTTTTCGTATTTGTGTATAAAGTTCGAAAAATATCAAAATGTTAGAAAAATGGTATTTTAAGATCATAAGCTCGAACTGTCCCTTCCAATAATTTTACTATATTCTTAAAATGACTCTAAAGAAGGGGAGGAAATTATGTTTTCTAAAACCCATAATTTTAATGGTGGGATTTCCCGAAAGGGCTTCCATTAGTTTTGAAATTCTCTCTACCAATAAGCATAGTTTTAATTGGACTTCAATCTTTCACCAAAAAATCATAAAATAATTTTATAGAAAAATTCAAGCACCAAAAAAATTTGAATTTTTTTTAAACCCACCAAATAAAAGGAACAAAACTGCCTCGAGAGCAAGCTTGAATTGATCTTTAATGAAATTAGAAGAAAATTAAGTAAAAATAATCTAAATCATTAATGTTCTTCTCACCTTCTTTTAATGGCCGGATTTCGTGGAGGAGAGATCTGCAGCCCGGAGTTTTCCAGTGGGTTCGAAACTACGGCGGCGGAGGAGGCGGTGCCACCGCCGCAAGCCGAT
>NW_019104509.1:1801661-1862405 GCF_001995035.1 Momordica charantia
CATTTCATGACATGATTTCAAATGATCTTTTCCATTAGTACTAAATATAACTTCCCATAAAATATGTACACAAAATACATTTATGTGCACTAATCATTTAAAGTCGAGATGTCAATTTTATAAAAATGATGGATCTGGTGGTGGGTGGTAATTTCTAAAAAATTATAAAAATAAATCATTTTACTCTCTTTTAATTTATTAATATTAATATTATATATGTCATATTAGTGATATTTTGTTGGTATTTTTTTTTTTACATTTTATCAACTTTTTTTACGATACTATAGAAATGTTGATTCACCTCTTTTATGTCGATGTCAAATTTATTGACATATAGAAATGTCAATAGATTGATGAAAATGAAAATTTAATAACTCTTGATGCGCACTGGCCTGAAATGGTACAGAGAGTCAATCAGAGTTAGTCAAATAAAAAATTTCCATTTGAATAATAAGTTTGCCCAACTTGGTCTAAGTTTGTGGGATTTTTTTTCTTTAATAGTCAGACAGCTGGGATTCTTGTGTGGTCCTTTAGCAATATCTTATTAAAAGAAGTGATAATAACCCTAAAAAATTATAACATATAGTTTTAATTTAAAGAATGAGCTTATAATATACAATGAAATGGGATTTTGGGGTAAGGACAAAAGAGTTGTCCCATGTTGGGGCATGATCATAAGGGCAGAGGGAAACAAAATAAAACTGGGATTCTCCCATTCAGCCAACACACAAAATAATATAATTAAATATTTTGTGACCAATTAATTACTTTTTTCCCAACATTTTCATATTGTGGGGAAATAGTGTTTTTATTTGTATAAGTTTGGCTATGCGTGTTTGTTTGTTTTTTTTTTTTTTTTCTGGAAAGAAAAAAATCCTGTTTTGTCTGTTTTTTATTTATTTATTATTTATGATTTCTATGAAATTATTGAGCCATTTTTATTAAATTCGATTTTTAAAATTTTTGATAAGATTTTATGTTTAACGTAACAAATTTCTATTTATCCTACTTTTTTAGGAAACTTTTAAATTTTACCCTTATTGCTCTATTTATATTTTACACATACAATATCTCTTTTACTGCATGTAAAAGTTTCAATACTTGATGTGTTTTCTGTAGTTTTCTTTATTCTAAAAACTATATTTTAACTCAATTTTACTTCATGTCTTCTGTAGTTTTCTTTATTCTAATTCTTTGACATTTTTTGCATCGACATTCAAGCAAATTCTTTGGCTTTCTATTTTGTTCTAGGTATATTAATTTTTCTTCCATTTTAGTATTGTTGGGATCTTTTTTCATTTATGTTTTTCTGGTATATCTTTCTTTTTCTTTTGGGTAAACTGCATAAACCACCCCTAAAGTATGGTAGTTGTTGCAATTATACCCCTAAACTTTCAATTGTAAAAATTAAACCCTCAAATTTTGATAAGTGAAAAAATTGAACCCTTCAATATTGAGTTGTAGATAGAAAATAAACCTTCAAATTTTCATGAGTGGTGAAATTGCACCCCTAAATATTTTTAATAGTAAAAATAAAGCCGTTAAACTTAAAAAAATTACATCTATTTTAGTCAATTTCTCTCTGCAAACCCTTTAAATGAGTATTAGAGGGAAAATCAAAACTCTGTCACGCAAAATATTGAAATCTAGATTCTTTTTAACACCAAATTCTCTTAACCACTACTGAAGAATAGGAATGCCCATAAAATTTCACCTCTTCAATCGAGAAACAGATTCTGTTTACCCCTAACATTTGTGTGTAATTGAAAACGTTGAAGACTTATGATTTTGTTTTCTTGGAATTTTTGTTTCACTTCCAAGAAAACAAAATTCTTAATACTTCGCCATTGAATCAATCTGGTTATCTCCTAGCTTACAATTAGTTTTCCACAATTTCCATTTCTACCAGATTAAATGACAAAAATCAATGATGGGAGACTGAGAGAGAAAGTAGAGATTTGAAGGAAATAAGACTAAAACAGATGTAATTTTTTTTTTTTTAAGTTTAAGGGTGCAATTTTATCATTCATAAAAGTTTGAGAGTTTATTTTTTACTGCTAAATGTTCAGGGTTCAATTTTTTCACTTATCAAAATTTGAGGGTTTAATTTTTACAATTAAAAGTTAGGGGTACAATTGCAACAACTACCATAATTTAGGGTGGTTTGTGCAATTTACCATTTCTTTCTCTCTCTCTTTTTGTTTTTGTTTTTTAGTAGTACATATAATAAAATAACTGTGGGAAAAGAAAAAAACATTGCTACAGCGTAAATAAATTGAGGTAAAGAGGGTTCTTTATCTGTTTATGTATTTGTTTTCATTTTTTTAGGATGGCATATCGTATATAACTATAATATTTGAATCAACACATTTTCAAGTGTTTTTTAGTTTTTTAGTTTTTTTTTAAATAAAGTTGACATTTGCAAATTTTAAATTTATCAAGTTTATTTGATTAAATTATTATTCTTTCTATGATTGAAATTATTTATATTTTTTCGGGAACATTCAAACAATAAATTTTAATTTCAAAGATTTAAAATCAATTTGGTTTCAAATGCAATTAGAAATTTGAAATCATTTCCATGGTTTAAAATTGTGGAATTTCAAATCATTTTTGACCAATTTCATACTCTAAATAGAGCATAAATGTCAATGTCCATAGATATTTTCTTAAAATAAATAAATATTAAAATATAACAAATAAATATGTTCTTTTTAAATATGTTAAATATTACTAGTATTAATATTAATTCATATTAGTGATATTTTGTTGAATTTTTTATATATTTTTTGTGATATTATAAAGATATCGATTCACCTCTGATACCTATATTAAACTTTAAACCCATACACATATAAAAAAACGTTCATAAAAATGTAAATATGTCTATGAACATTTGATATCACGTAATAATCAATTACTCTTAATTAGTTAATTTGTGAATAATAATATGAATAGAAATAAAGAAAAATGACTCTTGTTATTTTATTTATCATTTTGGATGTGCACGGAAAAAAATGATTTTGTAGTACATATAATCATGAATGTCTATTTTGGTTAACTAGGTGTAAAAAAATTCTACTGTGCCATGATCGACTGGTCCAACTCAAGTTATTTGGGTCTGATTTAGGTTGGTTAAATATTTATTGGTACGTTAAAAAAAATATATGACAACCTCCCCACATTGAATGTTTTTCCAAATTTTTCTATTAAAAAAAAAATTTTTATTTAGTTGTATTAAAGTTGATGAAATTGAACCATAAACTTAAATAAATACTGCAACTTTTTCCTTCTCGTCAGTATCGCTAATAACTTTAAAAAAGTTAACTCCAACATATCTCAAATGGTTAAAGAACCTATTTCTGACCAAAAGGTTATTAGTTCGAACCCCACCTCCAAAAATTTCTTGCTCAAAATACTTTTATTGAGAAAAAAATGAGATTTTGAAAAACAAAAACCTGTTTTTGAAAACTATTTTTTTTTTTAAATTTACATAGAATTTCAAAATGGTTTTTGGAAAACAAAAAACATAAAATTTAATTGGTTATCAAACAATCCTATTTTCTAAAAACTAAAAACCAAAAATCAAAAATAAAAAATGAAATAATTATCAAACAGGTCCTATAAATAATATTTTAGTTTCGACAACTTTTATAAGCTTAAAACAGGAAAACTATAAAATAAAGAGAGAGAGAAAAAAAAAAATATATATATATATTTCATGAACAGCTAAAACAATATTTTTTTCCAAAAAATAAGGTATTTAAAATTAGTGGTTAGGAGTGGCCATTAAGAAGTGGGTCCCACAGGGTAACTGTCCTCTGTTAGTACACCAAGTGTCCTGCCACGTGAACCAGCCAGCCATCCCATTTCCCATTAATTATTTTCATTTCATTTTATTCTTTAATTTTAAAATTTTAACTACAATATTATTTTATATTTTATTATATAGGGACAAGTCAACCCATAATTCTTCGATAATTTTAAGGTGTTTTTGCAAATATAAAGATGGAGATTCAAATAGTTGAATTACCAATGTCCAAGTTAGTCGAGGTTTATGGTATTGATTTACTTGACTAGTTCATTTCTATATAATGGCTTTGTTAAATAATATATAATAAATATAGAACTAAAATTGTAATATAATTTATGACAACTTAGATATAGTTCAATTGGCTAACGTATGTTATAATTTGAGCATACGTTAATTAGTTAAAGACATGTTTTCGATCAAAATATTGGAGGCTCAAATCTCCACTTAATATGTTGTTAACCTAAAAAAAAATCAAATATATTAACATGAGTATAATGAGTATAGTTCATAATTAAGACACTTATACTTTTTTTTTTATGGTTACCCTTCCAATAATAGTTTTCAATTTAATTTAAAAAAATAGAAAAGTGATTTTAAATAGAGCTACTAAAAGGGATGCCTCTTGTTACCCCCTCCAATTTTTTAGAAAGATAAGTAACGTAACGTCAACACCAGTTCAACTTTTAATTATGGTAAACTACCATGGGTTGGTTTAATCTTTATATCAACTACTTTGAGTTGGTTTAATCTCTTTATAAAAGTGAGGTGAGAAAAGAAAATAAAGGAATTTAGATATAACTTACTAGGTTACCTACTTCAAAAATTTTTAATTAATTAAAGTATTAGTAACTCCTTTAAACTTCTTTAAATTAGATGTTTAAATCATACTGCAACCTTTGTTTATCTTAAAAAATCTAAAGTTGTCGACCTCTCAATTGGTCAAGACCGATCAAGCAATAAGAAGTTATAACAAGAAAATGAAAATTTATTTTTTAAAATTATAAGATCAAGTTTGATATTTTTTATAGTACGATAAATAGACCGTAAAAATTCGAACTCACGACTCTTGAAACTTTAAAATTTTTAAAATTAGGTCAAAATATGTGGGGGAGAAATGAGAATTGGATTTGGCTTCACTAATGGACTTCGGCAAATTTCAAAATTTGGTGCACTCTGATTAAAGAGAGTGAGAAAAAATATGTGGCACAATGGCAGCCATAACTACTTTCGAGAGTTCGGCAATGGAGCTCTGGCTGGCAGTTGGGCAACATCTATTGCCTAGATCAGGCTCCAAGTTATTCCAAAGAAGCTCCAAAATGGATGCCTCTGGCGTTCAACACTCGTCGTTTCCAAACTCAATCGAGATATGAAACTTCTGATCCGTCTGAATCAGCCAATGTTCGCCGCTGGAACCCTCAGATCGTTAGCAGCTCGGAGAGCTAATTTTTCCTCTGCTGCTGCCAAATGGGAAGGCGGAGTTTCCATGGTTCAAGGAGCTTCCAGAGGAATTGGCCTCCAATTCGTGAGATTTTCTGTCTTTTCCTCCTCGTATTTCTCTTTCGCGAACCTTTACTTGCTATTTGCCACGGAAATTTCTTTGGAATCCATGATATGTTTACCTGATTTCAATGAAATCTTTCAATTTCTTGTTTCTTCTCCTGTTTCTATGGTGTAGACTGTTGTAAAGTACTTGCTTAAATTGGTAATTGGTTGCTCTACATATCAATTTATCTGAAAGTGGTGTGAATTCTAATCCAAATTTCTCTAACTCGTTAGTCAATACTTATGTTTGGTTGTAGCTTAACAAATAAAAATTGACTTCAAACTTATTTTGATGTAGGTTAGACACCTGCTACAGAAGAATGAAAAGGGACATGTTGTTGCTACTTGTCGCAACCCTGGAGAGTCTACAGGGCTCATTGAGTTAAAAGACAAGTTTTCTGAGCGCCTTTGCATTCTAGAGTTGGATGTGACCAAGGAAAGCACCATTAAGGTTTCGCTCTTTTTCTTAAACATGGTTTTTGTCTTTGACTGTAAATCATTAAATTGGTTGACATGGTTAGTTACCTTTTTATTGGTAGTTTTGTTGGGTATGGTATGGATGGAGGTAGAAGTTTTGATTGACGTGGTACTTCAAATCTATACCTGTTCACGTTTCAAATGATTCAAACTAGCTTTTGGATACTGATGCATCCGGGTCCTTTCAGATGGATGGAAGCTTTTTTTCTGAAACCCAAATAAAAGTGGAATAGGAAAACAGTAACAAGTTTGAAGCCTTGAATTTAGGTGGTTGTGCAGTAATTGATATAAAGTTCTGGATTTGGAAATCTTCTCGGTTATGAATTAACTAATTCTTTTAACTCTGCATTTCATGTAAAATTTGTAATATTCGTCTGTCGTCCGATGTTTTATTGCATTTCAGGCATCTGCAAAGTCTATAGAAGAAAGATATGGCTCACTGAATCTAGTTATTAATGCATCTGGCATTCTTTCAATTCCTGGTGTACTCCAACCAGGTATTTCTAATGAGAATTTAACATCACTTGGCGATTCTAATAGCATACGTAAACAGTCCCCACCAATACCGTGCCTATTAAGTATTAACGGCCACATTTTGGAGAATTTGGTTCAAGAGGAATTAGATGGTTTTCAAAGAGAACTACTCAAGTCTTGAGGAATTTTGGGATTCTGTTAGACTCTTTGCATCCATCTGGTGTTCTCTTGTTTGCTAATTACGATCTTGTTTGCTAATTGAGATTCATTTTTGTAACCTTTTGGCCTTGTGGGGATATCTCATCTCCCCTTTTGTATGATTTTTCTCCACTTATATATTCTTTTGTTTCCATTTTAAAAAATAAAAAAAAATGTCCCCATCATGCCTTCCATATTTAGTTTTTATGGTTTTTCATGTAACATAGTAACCAACTTTTTTGTACCCAATCATAGGTTCATTTTAGCTCGTATAAACGGATTCAAGTCAGTTTATCCCTTTTCTTCCACCTAGACTTAAAAATGAGATATATTCCTGATCCACATGACATAAATGAGATAATTGAAGATAATATTTTTCTCTCGTGGTTCATGAAACTAAGTAATCATGATCTAAGCCATTGGTCATGCTTTGGTCCCAATGCAGAAACTACCTTGACTAAAGTGGAGAAGACTTCTTTGTTGCATGCTTATGAGGTTAATTCTGTTGGTCCTATCCTTGTGATCAAGGTAAAACTCATTCAAAGGCCATATTCTCTGTCTGTAACATTAAAGATATATGCTCACTCCAATCAATCTTGCCTATGGCAATTATTCCTATATTTTGCTAGAAATCCGTTTCCTTTTTATTTAGTTGAAACTACATCCGTGAGGATGCTGAACAGCTGAAATAATTTCAAGATAGTTATTGCTGTTGGTACTATCGGTTGCTCTATTTTCATTTGGGAAAAGGAAAAAGAAACTTTTCTTTCAACGAGATATTAACTATGCTTAGTCTGAAGGATGTTTAAAACAAAACACCAATTGAAAGTTTCTCTATCTGAAATTCAAGTATATGGTCCCAAATTGTTCACTTGTATAGCAAAGTTGTAGTTACAATTTATTTTTGTCAGTCATTTTATATTGTTGGTGGATATGACAGCATTTAGAACACTGACTGCTGTGGATTATGATTTATATGAGCAGCACTTGTGGCCTTTCCTTAAAGCTGGAGGAGGTTCTGGAACAGAAAGAGATGTTGCAGTCGTTGCCAATTTAAGTGCTCGGGTGGGATCCATTGGAGACAATTGTCTTGGGGGTTGGCATTCTTACCGAGCTTCAAAGACTGCACTTAACCAATGTATAGTTTCTAGCGGTCTTTCTATTAACCAGTTTTCCTTTCATTAAATGGTTAAAGTTCAATTATAACACACTAAAGGAGAAAGAAAAAAGATGATTTTTCTGATTATATACATTTTCTTTTGTCATCAGCTTTGCGCTAACTTGAGCTTGAGATTTTTCTTGTTTATCGTGAATATTACTTATATTCAGCTATCATGTTTTCTTCAACCAAGAAAAATAAAAGGCCACCTACTAAATTCGCACACGCATACTAAAATAAGCATAAAATAATGAAAAAGGTAATTTTGTCAAAACCCAAGATTGATATTGTTCTAAAGGAGATCAGGTTCTGTTGATCCGTTGTTTATATTAGATATTTTATGAACTTGTTATGAATTTTGAGTTCAAATTATAATCTGAAATAACCCTCCTTTTTGCTTTCAGTGACAAAAAACGTATCTGTGGAATTTGCCAGGAAGAAAGATCCAATCATATGCATATTATTGCATCCAGGCACAGTGGACACAGATCTATCTCGGCCATTTCAGAGAAATGTTCCAGAAGGCAAACTTTTTACTAAAGATTTTTCAGTCCAAAAGCTAATGACCATTATCAACAATGCAAAGAGCCAAGACAATGGGAAGTTCTTTGCTTGGGATGGTCAGGAGATTCCTTGGTAATATGATCTTTTATTTAGTAACACAATATTATGGATATCTATTTTAAGCTCAAGGGATTCATGTACTGGAAGATCTATTCTATTTATTAGCTTTTAGAGCTCAGGTGATCACGGTTGTTTCAATGAGAGAAAATCAAACTTGGGCGTTGTTCTGCTTCGATTTTATGATTATTTTATACATTTAATAAATACAAAGTCTCAAATGTTAGGAACTTGTAAGAAGAAGCGAGAACTTGAATTATTGAATTATTTTCCGAGTACCAAGGCTAAAATCTTTTGATTTAATTAGAGCAAAGTTTGTCAAGTAAATCATTCATTTAAACACAGATGAACATTCTTTCTATCTTGATAGAATCCTTTTCTGCCTTCCTCTCTCAGTTTCCTGCATCTTGTGATTACTTGACAATCTTTTTACAGTGTCAAATATGTACTTCAAGTTCAGCTGATGCCCACTTGATTGATCTGTACACATTAATGCCAGGTTCAGCGCCATTTTAGCTTGATTCACCATGCCTTCTCTTTGTAGTTCAATATCCTCATTGATCACTGCCTGAAAATTCTCGGGAAACTGCATTCTTATATATCCAATGGAACCAGATTCGCCTCGCTTTATCTCATCCCGCAGCTGTTGATTCACTATCATTTCGAGCAAGAACACACCAAACTTGTAGATATCTGATACATTGATTATCATGTTAACTTTCTCAGTTGATATACCGTAGTCATGAAAACATGTTTAGATAAGTATATAGGGCGGTTTCATGGATCGCCTATTTTCATTCCAAAAAGTGATTATAAGAGCACGATAATACGCATTTCACAAGCTGCAATGTAATAGGACAAAGCAAAGGTAAAGACTAGAGTTGGTTTCATATTGGCTTACTTGAGCTGCAATTTTGATGACCCAATTTGAACCTTGAAATCAGTGGAACAAGCTTTCTGGACAACAAGAGACTGCTTGTCCTGAGATCATAATCAACAGAAGGCCATTCCTCCTCCAGATACACCATGCCTTCCACCACTCCCTTGGCTACTTTCATCCTGTGTTTCCATGGCGGAGGCAACCTCGACAACCACATATCGACACTCTCCTCCTTGGACCACTCGATAACAATGGCTCTCATTTGTCGGTTAGCACACCAGCCCAGTACTTTCACCAAGTTTTTGTGGGACAATTGGGTTAAGGTTTTGCATTCTTCAATGAACTCTTTCTTACTTTTCCTTGCAATGCCATTCCTGTACATTTCTACCCTCACTTCAATCCCATCTCTTAGAACCCCACTGTAAATATCGACTCCCTCACACTTCACCATCAAATTTTTCTCTGAAAACCCATCGGTCGCGGCCACGAGCATTGCCGGTGTAAACTTGTGCTTCCTCCTCAATATCCTTGGCAAGAAATCAGGCCTGTGGAAGCAAAGCCAAGCCAAGAACCACACCATCAGAATCACAAGAATGGGAAACCCAATCAACAGGATCACAACCTTCATTTTATGCTTCCTATGATTTGGGAGAAGACCAGAACTTATAAAACTCGACGAATTAAACCGTTTAAAAATCAATCCAGAATCAGAGATCCTACTCTCAGAGAACTGATTGTAAGATAGGTTCAAAACAGTCAGATTAGCAAGATCGGAGAAGATCCGAAACGGGACTTCGCCATCGAGATCATTCCGGCTAAGATCAAGAGCCTGAATCTGTTTACATTCCAAAACATCAACAGGGAAACCACCCTTCAAAGAATTGTTCGACAAATCAATCGAGAGAATGCTCAAAGGGCAGTACTTCCAGAAGAAGTGAAACGACAAATACAGAGGAGCAATCATCGGGCGGCTGCGGAGATTGATTTTCGGAAACGACTCGACGCAATTGGGGTTTCGGGATTCGTTGCAGAGATGGCTAGCAACAATGGAGGACTTGAAGATCTCAATGAGATTCATTGGAGAAGAAGAGCAGTAGCGAAGAGAAGGGTTGGAGAGACAGTTGTTGGAAATTGTGGAGTTGAAATCTGGAGGTGGGTGTAAAGTGTTGAGATCTTCAATGACAGAGGCAGAGAAAATGACAGAAATCAAAATTGCCATTGTTAAGAGGAAGAACATCAAGTTTGCAGCCATGGCCGCCATTGATGATTTGGAGATAATAAGGTTGGGTTGGTCGTTTGGGAAGTTTAAGAAACGACATGAAAATGTTTGGATAGTTTTTTAACTGTTCTGCGAAGATTCTGACGGTTAGTGATAAAGTAGAAAGTGGGAGCCGCCATTTTCGGGGGCTATGGCGGTTATGTTGGAGGAGAGAGACCATTAAAAACGGGAAAAAAAAACCCTTTTTTTTGTCTAGATAATATATTCATAACATAGTTACCTTAATAATTACGAGTTCCTGTTTTACTTTGTGTTTTGTTTGGCTTCCAAGAAAACTTATTTTTTCTCGGGAAAGTTTGGTGTTTTCTCGAGAAACAGAGCAAATGGCATAGAACTTATGAGTAACGCTTTTGCAGTTTCTTCCATCTGCTGCTTGTAAAATAGAGAATTGGGTGTTTGACAGCCAGGAAAATTTGCAGAGAAAACCTCCCAAATCCGCTGTTCAGACAAATGGTGCAAGAAAAATGAAACAGGGTTTCATAACTTTTCATTTAATCAAATGGAGAAAAGTTACAAAGAACAGTTAAAATCACAAGGTTAGCATCTAATCAAAAATTATACTCTAAACTAAATGGTTAAAACAAAAAAAGAAGCCTGAAAACTTAGATTAGCTGCTGCTACAACAACAACAAGAACAAAACAGAAACTGACAGAAGAAAGCTCTGTTACTGCATATGAAGCATCTGATTGATGGAGTTGAAAATGGACGGATGCGATTGAATCTCTGGGAAATTTGCAAGATTTTGGACGAACCCTTTTGGAACCAAACACTTTTCTTCTGCGTAGAGCTTCTCTTGAACCATGGCGGATTCAAGAATCTGCAGCTCCTCTGTTTCTTCTTCTTCTTCTTTTTCTTCTTTTACTTGCTCTGTTTCTTGCATAAGTTGCAGAATCCCCACTTGGGCTTGCAAGAATTTGACATATTTGAATGCAGAGTGCAGCATTTCAGCAGTGTTCATCTTGTTCCCCCCCGGAATCAGCTCGCCGAGCTCCTGCGTCTTTGCCGTTATCTTCCTCCGCCGCTCCCGGGCTGCGATCGTCTGCGCCGATAACGTGTTACTCGGGGACTGTTTACTCTTCAAGCAAGTGCCAGCATTCATCGTTTCAGCATTGTTCATTTTGTCGTCCCACGGCACCGGAAGCAACTCCGGCAGAGGAGGAAAGTATCCTCCACCTCCGCCACCGCCACTGCCACCGTAACCGAAATTCTGCTCCGACACGATCCTCTGGCGTTTGGGGCAATGTAGCTCAAATTCATCAGACGGGAAGAATTCGGTGGAGACGGGAACGAAGCAATCGGCAATGGCAGGAGCAGAGAAGTAGGGATAGACGTCGGAGAAGAAGAACGACGACGAGGCGTCGTCGTCGAGTAACGGCGGGAAAAAGACAGTGTTGTCGACGGCGGTGGGGAAGTAATCGAAGGCGGGGTCGGGGAGGAGCTGCGGCAGAGTTGGGGTTAGATAGAAAAGCTCCGGCGAGAAGTCGGGGGAGAAAAACAGGGGATCGGAGCAGAAATTGGAGTAAAAGCTGAGAGCCGCCATTGAAGAGAAGAGAAGAGAATTGGGGAAGAAAAAGAGAAAATTTTGGGTCAGAAAATATTACAAAAAAGGGATAAAGAAACTAAACAAACTAACTTTGAAAGTTGAAATGTGAGTGAGATTCAACTTCCTCTGTTCATCCATAAGATATAGGAGAGAGAGAGAGAGGAGAGAGAGAGAATTAAGGAATCAGTTATGGAATTAGTAGCTAATTAATGGGCGAGAAACCCCCAACTTCTTCCCCCACGATTCTCTCTCTCTTCTGTGGAGACTGCCACGTGTACTTTCTCTCTGCTGTGATGTGTAGAGAGAGAGAATTAGGGTTTTTGATGATCAAAAACATAAAAACAGTTACTTTGGAGGAGAGAGATGGATTGCCTTTGGCGGCTCCTTTGTGGATTTACACCAATAAAAAAAATGTTAGCTTTAGTGGTTTTTTTTTTTTAAGGTGATTTGGTTGGTTAAGACATTTAGTACTATTGTTGGTTGGAAGAGAGTTTGTGTTATGAATTTCAAATTGGTGTTTTTCTTTTAAAGGTTTAGAAAAATACTATTTTTATCCTACTTTTAGTTTGGATGTATTTTGGTCATTGACTTGTCTAAATTTTTCAAATTGAAAACGGCTACAACGAAATTAAAATATGTATTTGACTAATAATAAAATTTAGATCGAAATATATTTTTTGTGTTTGACGTTTGAGCTTAGAATCTATTTGATCTCTAAGATTTGGAAAGTGGTTTTAAATTATTCAGAGAGTCATTTGATCGACGGGAAGAATGTTATGGTAGTTATTTGTTGATTCAGCCTTGTTGATTTGACAAACTATATTAAAGTCTCGTTTAAACAAAAGTGATTTGTATATCTATTCTTTTACCTACTTGACGAAGGAAACGAATTGACTTTCTTACTTATGCGGTACTTCGACCGTTAAGCCTCATTGCTTATCTTACTCTAATGAGATGAGAATCAAGGAACAATAATTGAAATTTTTTGATGTGGATTTAGACCAACGAAAAAAAATAACTTCAGCGGTTTTTTTCAAAAGAACTTAATTTAGTTTGTTAAGACAGCAGTAGAAGACAGAAGTTTGAGTCTTGAATTTCACCTGTAAGAAAAAAAGTGGTATTTTTTAAAAAAGGTTTGAATATTTTTTGTCCTTTATTTTGTTTGATCCTACTTTCAAAATATTTATTTTGATTTTTATCAATTAAAATTTTTAAAACTAGACGAATGAACTGTTTTCAACGAATCAATAGTTGGGTGCCTGGCTGATGAAATACATCTTCAGAATACCCGAAATAGTATTTGTTTTTTAAAAAAAAGTAATTAATAATTATGGAGTTATTTTATAAATGTATGTTTTAAATTTGGTACATTTAATTTTAAGTTTCTTTATCATTATTATTTGATGTGGATGATCTAGGGTTGATAGTGTGCTATTTATGTAAATAATCATATTAGAATTTAGAAGTACGTAGAGATTAATTGCGACTATTGAATAATTTCAAAATTCCGAAAAGTTTATAAATATATATATTTTTTTAAAGAAAAAGGTAATTAATAATTGTGGAGTTATTTTAGAAATTATATTGAGATTACTTGCAACTTTTTTTTTTTTCATTTAAAGTTAAACATCTATTTGTGTCTTTAGAATTGTAAAAAGTGACAATTTTGAAATATGGTAAAATACATTTTTGGTTCGAAAATAGTTCTAAATGGTCCCTAAAGTTAAACTTCCATTAGCGGAATGGTGACGTGGCAATGGTGAGTGGTATATTTAATGATTTTAAATTATTTTATATTTAATATAAAATTATTAAATATCAAATGGAAATTTAACCCGGACCATTTAGAACTATTGTTTAAAGGTTAAGGACTAAACTAGGGATCAAATAGAAATCTATCTCGAACTAAAAGTATGTTTTACCATTTGAAATTTGATGCACAATGAGGAACACTTTAATATAGATTTATGTCTACGTTCAAAAAATTTTGTGAGGGAAGTGTTATACTAAAATTGTGATGGAAAGAAATGACATAAAAAATGAAAATGAATCGACAAAAATGATCCCTTTTTAAAAGAACATGATTTAAAATGGATGTTGGACTAAAATGAAAAAAAATCAAAATACAAAGTCCAAAATAAATCATATGAAAGAATACATTACATTGAACTTTTTATTTTTAACTAATAAGTTCTTACTAGAGATCAAATTTTGTCTTTTATTTAGTTTATTTGAAGGATACTTGTTGGTTAGTTTGGTTTGAATAGGTTTTGCCGATTCGATTTCAATTCGGGCATGGTCAGGCAATTGGTTCGGTTGGTTATAATTTCAAATTTTGAGACATTTCGTAGTTTGCTGGACGCTTTTTTTGCTTTTCATGAAGATTATGTCGATTCAGTATCGATTATGGCTTTAAGAAACGATCCAAATCGAACTGCTTACACCCAACCGAGGCTAATTGAGGAGAGGGAACTGAGATAAATTTGCAATGAAATCAGGGTATAAGTTAAAAAATTTTAATCTGTTGAAATAAGCAAAGTCTTTACAGTTGACATGCCCAACAACACCAGACTTTATTGAACAAACGAATATATATACACAAGGCTTTCACAAACAGAAACAAAAGAACATTATGGTTGGTAGCAGAGGCATGGACTCATAATGCCAATAGTCAAAAGTTTCTAACTTTTATCAAAAGAATGGATCTTCAACGAAAATGGACACTGTTATGCTTTTAAGTGGAAAAAGAAATATACATGTATATTCTATCATCAGCATGATTCCACAATTGGATTCAAAGCTTGCAATTCAAACAGCTTATAAGACAACATTAAGCATTCTAGGAACTAGTTCTACTAACCAGGTTTGAGAACATCCATTCCAGCCACATTCTTTCAAATCCAACAAGAACTACATTGTGACGAAGCCATCGATTTGAGAAAATTCGAATGTGTTTTCATCCATTAATGGAGAGCTTAACAAAACCAAAGTTCAGGAGTCCATCATTTTCTAAAGAATAAGAGGCCTTTGGCAATTACAGTAACCAATATCTCAATCCCCAGTTGTCCAGTAGGTTCTTCTGCTGCTCTTTCCACCCCGAGTTATTAGGGTAGTTTGCACGGTATTACCGAGTTTATATTGTGCAAATTTTCAACAAGAACCTACTTGTTCCCCTCATTTGCTTCAACGCCTATCATTCGAATAAGCCATACCTGTTTACTTCACCGCCTTCCCATAACCAGAGGATCCCTTCTTCCTCTTACCAAGCTTTCACTTAACAAGAGATTTCATGAAGGACTTCATGTTCTCAGTATCTTCTCTTGATTCTGGATGTCTTTGTGGTTTGAAAACCTTCCATAGTCCGATAGGATGCCTACTCGGGCTCTTCGTTTCGTTATCTCCCACGAATTTACCGAACATCTTCCCACACTCTGGATAAGGCTTTACAAACAGATTGTAGAATTTGAGCCTGCTAGGCTTGATAATTTCTCTCAAACCAACCTGAGAACCAAGCCAGCCTTTTGATCCCAAATATTCAATCACATTGTAACGAGGAACAATCTGCTTTTTGAAATTGATGCCCAAATATTCTGGAACATCCATCAAACATTCAATACCAAATTTCATCTTATGGATCAAGAAGCCAATCTTCTTCTCAATGTTCTCTATTTCATAAGTGACCAACCTCGGTTCTTTCCATAGCAATTTAAATGCCTCTGTACGAATTAGCCCTTTTTTACATAAACAGTCGATCCGCTGTTTCACTTCAAATGCAGCTCTGAAAGCACCATCTCGGAAGATTTCATCCTTAATCGAGTTCCTGCATTTTAGATTTCCAAGCAACTCTAGGCATCGCGAAAGTTCTCCTAATTCTGTGCCTAGAATTTTTGGTTCCCTAACAATTTCTCTTGCAATCACGTTCTGATCAAACCCCAAATCCTCGAACTCAGAAACCAAACTCTTCAATCTGCCGTCAACTCTAAATCCTAGAACTCTAGGGAGCGAACGAATGATCCGATCAATTCCATCCCTTCGGATTCCAATTCCCATCAGGAATTCAATCGTTCGTGAGATTTCTTGCTCGTTAGACAACAATATTTCAGGGTAATCCTCTAAAACCCCAGTTACAGCAGCGTCACTAAGCCCTAAACGTTTCAAGAAATTTACAGTTCTATGAAAAATACTCGGGTCCAGATTGAACCGTCTGGACAATATAAGCATATTCCGAGCACTGTGTAATCCAATTTGGGACAAACTTACCTCCCATTTCTTCAGAAATTCCAAGTCCAGTATTGCGGGACAGTCAAGCACCATGGAAACAAGATCCTCCGGGAGAAATCCGAAGGATAATAGAACAGCTACAGAACTTTCAACATCCTGCAAATTGGAGTTCCTCGAGAAAAGATGATTCTTCGAAAGGAAATATTGCATTTGGGATGATGTGAATCCAGACTTGTGGAGAAGATTAGCGAGTGACCCTTGCTTCGAGTTCTGCATATGAGAGGAAATTTTGGGATGATAGGAGGTGGAACTGAATTAATTGAAATATTCAAAACTTGAATCCAAAATGCCATGTATTTTCCAATACTTCATTTCTAATTCAAAAGAAGAATATTCAAGAATTAAAGGCAGCTATAAAGGGAAAAAAATTACAAAGTATCATATTATAATTTATGCGATTGATATGTTCTTGCACAATATAAAGAAGCAAACTTTATCAATACAGATTTAAAATGCAATTTTAGCATACTTAGATGCCATTAAGCGTATGCTATCCTAAGACCAACGCTCCATCAAGAGTACGAGTCAATAACAACTCACTTTACCTGATTATCGGATCTTTTCTGCATAACAGAATTTCTTAACAACGTGTTTTTGGAAATCAGTCGCTCAGCAAAGTAAGCAACCAGCGGAAACAAGAAACATGATTATTTTCTCTATGTTTCATATTCAAAAGATACAACAATTGCAAATGTAATTGATAAATATATACCGAAGGAAATTTTTGTATTAATGACTAGTTTACAAAATTATTTTAAATCCTTAGAACAAATTTCATTTGTTTAAAGAAAATATTCTCAAGGCTGATATCTAATATTTTGAACTTCTTGATTTAAAGAAAAATAAGTGTTTTTAATTTAATAAAATGTAGGATTGCAATAAGGGATAAATTAATTGACGGGCACCTATAAATAATATATTCACAACACCGTAGAATAACAAACATACATGCTGTAACAAATACCAGATTGCAATTATTTTCATCAAAATGAAGAAAAATGAAAATCTCGACCCACCTCGTCACACAGTGGTTCAAGTTGTAGACTCTCAGCTGTAATTTTCCGTTTTTTCTTGTTAATTGCAACTTGTCCCAAGCTTCCATATGATGACCGACCATCAGCAAAGGCCTGCCATCAAAAGCTATGCTAAGCCAAACAACTCAATCAAGCATTACAAAAATCGTAGCAAATTTTAATTATAAGGACCTATTGGCATTTTAATAGAATATTTTTCCTTCTTTTTTTTATAAGAAACAAAACTTTCATTGAGAAAAATGAAAAGAGATACAGGACGAACAAAAAGGGGTTAAAAAAAACAGCCCTGAGAGAAGAGCATTACTGGAAACCGAATCTTTCACACTATCACACGGTTTATTTTTTACACAAACACCCCAAGGGGAGTATTGAACCTAGTAGTATACCACACTCCTCAAGGAATCCCTGCCCCTTAAAAAATTCTCTTATTTCTCTCAAATAAGATATTTCACAAAATAGTAAAAATGGTTGTCCTTTGCAAGACTCCTCTCTCATCCAAGGATGGAACAACACCTACTCGAACATTGAGTGGCATGATATTTGGCGAGCCAAAAGCACACCAAAGGTCTAATAAAAGATGCCAAATCAAAGTTGCAAATTTACAACTCTAGAACACATGGCCCAGACTCTCAAAAGAGGTTTAAATAAAACACAGCAGCCAACAACATGAAAAGTCTATTGAATAGAATCAATAGTGTTAAGCCTCCCATGTGACCTACAAGATAGACTCTAACCTTCAACAACGAAGAGAACAAAGACGGCTCAAAAAGAAATGAAAATTTCAGTTGATATTTGAAAGTTTCGACAGTGAACAAAGAAGCCACAGAGCATTTGAACCACATTTCTGTGTGGTATATCCTCACAGACTTTTGGAATTCAAAAGCTAAGCCCGAAGGCGATTACAATCAACACCCCACCAATTCGAGAGGGTGGGTAACTCTCCCAAACTCTACCTTACACAAGAAACTTCGATATCCTCCTAATCCTTCCCATGGTGTATTTCTACCCTCCCTCACTCCCGGCCTACATTCTCTCTCCAGGCCGTTACACGTGTGTGCCTCAATCATTCTCCCCTCCATAGTATAATTCCTTTCCTACCCCTACGAGAATATGTTTTAGTTATTGGGGTCTAACAATTTCCATCCAAATAAATGTAAAATTCCCAAGACAGTCTGAAAATCTGTAGAAGAGTGTTAGAATCCATATAAATGAATTAAATTTACCCAACCCATCAGCTTAAGCTTTTGGGTTGAGTGGGGGTTTATTCATTCTTAAGATGGTATCAGAGCGGGAGGTCTTGTGTTCGAACCCCTGCATTGTTGTTCCTCCCCATTTATTATAATTTCCACTTGTTGGGTCTTGATGTTGTTTTCCAAGCCCACAAGTGAGGGGGAGTGTTAGAATCCATATAAATGAATTAAATTTACCCAACCCATCAGCTTAAGCTTTTGGGTTGAGTGGTGGTTTATTCATTCTTAAGAAAGAGAGACCTAAATCTTCATGCTAAAAGGACAACTTATGAAAGATTCTGAAATATTTGAATGGCAAAATACAAATGTTTAAAACAAAAACAAAACTATCCTATCAAAAAATGAAGCCAAACAATAATTGAACAACTTCTCAAAATCAATCCTAAGTGAAAGGGCATCTGTTAAAGGTTCAAAATGAACCTTAAACAGGAATAAAGTAAATTGAATAATGAATGATACCAGAGTGCGGCCTTTCCAACCACATTTTGCACAAAAGCAGATCCAAACAGCAGCCCCCCTGGTCATTTGGGAACAAAAATTAAAAACCTAGAATACTCAAAAAAGATAAAATCGCAGAGTATATTCATGTCAATGCAATTGAAGGAAAAGTCTGGGATGGACAAGAAATCCAGTCACTTATTGTACATAAGAAACATAGCAATTTTATTGAACACAATAATAAAGGAAATAAATCAGACTAATGTTAATGGTGGACGGACTATCAGTTTAGGTCCTATAAACTTGTCTGATACATGTATTTAAAGAAAAACAGAAACATAATATTTTAATACATTTTATTTTATTTTTTATAAAAAATCTAACAAAAAAATAGTTCTAACGATGAAGAAGAAGATATAGTGAAGGATGGATGAGAGATAAAGTTGCAGTACATCTAATCTAAATATGCTTGCAATTGCACTTGAAGAACTGAAGAGTCAAAGTGATGGACAAGGATTACAGCTACTTTTCCTACATAAGGAAGATAATTCAGTGAACATGAGGGTAAAAGGAAAGAACTGGAGCAAGTGTTAGTGGTAGAACTACAAGTCCAGGGATCTATCAAGTGTTTTCAGATAATTTTAGAAAATTAATTCAAGAATGAATTTAATTTAAATTTTTAGAAATTGGCAAGTGTTAGTGGAAGAAAGATACAATCCTAAAAGATAAGCCCAACGAGTAACAACCTTATGTCATCTAAATGCTAGAGAGTCTGATTATAAAGTCAGAATGTGAACAATCAGATGTCACCCAAGCACTGAATACCTTCCACAAAAACATTTTTCTTTTAAAGGAAAAACTACCAGTATAAGAAATACAAAGATTATGAGAAAAACTCAACGATAGAGAAGCCATAAAATCATACCCATCTTCTGAGATATATAGGGATAAGGACCTTTCCCCTGAATCACCACCTTTGCACTGGCACCAATTTGACACGAAATTAAATCACAGCATGCCATTAAAAAACCTATCTTTTCTCACTCAAAAGATATAACCAACATATGAAGGCAACAAGTGAAACAAATTTATTGGAGCAAAAAATAAAAAAGAACATGTAAAAAGCCAGTTTCAGCTATAACTTCTCGTTCTTTGTGTAACGAAATAGCAGGTTGATAAAGAAGTGTCAAAATGTGAGAAGATAAGCGAAGATCCAGGATCATTATTTGCCCTGTTGTAATTTATTCATGAAGAAATCAAGCACTAAACTCTAAAGAAAGGGACTTATTGAGGCCGTTTCAAACTCTCAGCCGAATGGAAGACAGACACTCCACTTTATCACATGAATAATTTTGCACAAGAATGACATAGAAGCTTGCAGACTTTTACAAATTGGCTAAATATCCCAAAATGGAGCACAGTCCGAATAAAGAAACAAATATTTGAAACCCAATACCATGGGGCAAAGCAGGTGGTTCGTCTGCCCTGGAACACAAGATTCGGTGTTGATGTTAAGTTCCTCCAATTTTTTCCTCAAAACATTCAATTGAGTCGAGCTTAAACCCTCGTCTAGTGGATTCTCCAAAAAGGCAGCAATTCATGAAAAAGAGATGCAAATAACATTAAAGATAAACAGACATAAAGTCCTCCCCCAATTTCTGAATACATCATCAGCAAAATACACAAAAGAAGTGAAACGTCAGTTTTGCTTCCACTACATGGGGATTAATCAGAAACCATCATAGACCAAACTACGCTTCAAAAACCATTAACAGCTTCAATATTAGTACCTGGGGGCCCGGGAACATTGGCATGAGAAGTAAAAGGAGAGACCCCATTTGTTTTCATGGAAAAGGGTTTACGAGGGGACATGGGTTGCACAGGAAATGAACCATGGAGAAGAAGATTGGTTCTGTACAGGAAATTCCTCTGCCAAGAACAATAAGAAGAAGAAGAAATGTGAGACAGGAACACCAGAGAAGGGGACTTGCACAAGGGAATGGAACCCATTAGATTGAATGAGGACGAAAGGGAAGAGAGCTTGGTGAGGGGGCTATGGAAACACTGATTGTGGTGAAGAAAACGCATGTCTGGCTTGGTGGGTTTAGGGTAATTGGCTGGCTATGGCTTCCATTTAAGCTGGGCTCCTCCTCTACAGGGTTAATATAGAAGCTGGAGAGTGAAGAAATTAGCAGGAAATTGAAGCGTATTCTGCTGAAGGAGGAGGAGTTGTGAATGTGAGCGAAGAGTTGCTTTGAGTTTCGCGCGCTGTAAAATCGCGACTACAACTGCGACTTCCTTCCGAAAACAAATGAACCCACAAACAAATAGCGGCGGCCGGCGGGGAGACGCTTTTTTTAGGAAATAAAAAATAGTTCTTTACGATAGGTTATTAAATAAATTGGAATTTTGGGATAACAAATTTAAGGTAAATTACTTTTTTTTTTTTTTAGAGAAGAGGTAAATTACTTTTATAGGTTTAAGGTTTGGAAAACACTTACGGATAGTCAACAAAATTGAAATGTCATATTTTATAGGTTTAAATAGATTAGTTTACTTTCGATTTTTGTTGATTTTAATATTTATATCTATTTTTATCTATTCATTTTTTTTATCTCATTTTTTTCGATTACATTTTTAAGGTAATACTTTATTTACTAAATTTTGTAAAATATAGTCATAAATTAATACTAAATGATTTTCAATGTATATAATTTTTTATTTATTTTAGAAATAGTGATTAAATTTATCACTTTATAGAAATCAAATTATACGTTTTAGAAATACAAAGATTAAAATAAATAAGAATTCGAAGTATAGACCATAACGATTTGAAAACGCAATGACTAACTTAAAAAAAAAATCAATCCTATTTTATAATATAAAAACTGATGTGGCACTTTTAAAAGCTGTAATAAAAAAAATAGAAAAAGGGAAAATATCTCTCTCTAGTCTCTCATCTCCACCTTCCCCTTTCACTCTGCTTCTGAAACATCGGTTTTCAACCCTCTAATTTCTTCCCCAATCTTTATTTACAGCAAAATTGAGTTTTCTCTTATAACGATCATTCAACATTAAATATGGTATGAAAATTACTCCACATTTATTCATATATTATTAACTAAATATATTACATGCAATCCATGTCTATCTTTCCTTATCTTTCCTCGGTAATTCAAATCCCTAACTTTCTTAATCGACTACTTTGGTGCATGTCATTTATTACCATAAATTTAACTAAATATTTTATCTATCTTATTTTTTTCAGTTCAACTTGTGAGGGTAGGAATTCAACCTCCGATTTGTTAGCCTATAATAATTTCTTAACTAGTTGAGCTAAAGTTGAGTAGTTCTTAATCGATGCCTTTGACGTATGTCATTTATTTATATAAAATTAAATGTATTACATGCATCCTTTTGTCTATCTTTGTTCTTTTGTTTTAGTTCAATAACACGTGATAGTGGGAATTCAAACTTTCAAACTTTTTAGCATAATTTCATTTAGTTCAAAGTAGGTTTATTTTCTAATCTATTAAAAGACGCATCTATAAATGTAACTCGTAAACCTCTCCATTTTAGATCAGTTACATTGTTTTCTATAGCTATCATCAAGGTTTGCAAAGTTCTTGAGGTCCTCTTCTGCAAATTTATAAGGGGAAATGTCATCAAAACAATTACCAAAAATATAAGGGAAGATCATAAATAGTCAAATGGAAAGCACAAGATTTTGTAAAAGCATTTATATGCAATCGCAAACCAAATGAGAAATAATTAAAGAAGAAGAAAACTATGTATAAATATTTAAGTTACACACCTTATTGTATTTGATTTGCATTAGAATGTTCATATGACTTGGCATTTTTTAGTGCTCTCTTCAAAGCATCCGGCCCCAAATGCACTAGAATCTGATTGTAGCACATAGAAAACGAAGAAAAAGAAAATCTAAACTTCAGCACCAATAAGTTGATATAAGAAGATATAAGAAGGAGAACGAGAGCATAGCTCAACTGGTTAAGATTCGAATCCCGAGTTCGAATTGACGAACTCCAAAAAAAAACGATGTAGAATGGGACAATTTTTGAGAGTTCAAGGACTTATTAGCCATAAAATGCAGCTATCTTGAGAGCATGAACAACTTTGGTAATTATGAAAGGATGGAGGAATATAACCTCGTTTGCATCTTTAAACCGGTTGAAGTCATCTTTATACGGCCAATCTACCCGCCAGCATCTGGAACTCATATAATAAAACAAAGCCTTGTTATTTATTCTGTATGGAAAAAACAAGCATTCATGATAGAGTAGAAATTCTTGGTTTTAAGATAAACAGAAAGTTTGGAATTCGAGACCTGTGTTTTCCAAGGCGGCGTGCTAACTCCTCTGCCAAAGCTTGCCCTGGTTCATCACTATCAGTTGCCAAGATAATGTGGGAAACCTGGTAGTTCGTTTTCAAGTCAGCAAAACCAAGTCGTTGATTTAAGCATAGCTTTGTAGATAAGGTACCTGTTACTTTCTTTGAGATCGAAGGTTGTCTCACCCCATTTTTGTTGTACTATTAAAGAAAAACTTGTATATTTGTTTTTCTAATTCTAAACTCGCAAAATTTTGGCCAAATATCGAAAAACCAAAAACATGTTGGTGAAAATTATTTTGTTAGCCTGAAAACTCAACAAGGATTTGAAAAGTAAATATCAGAACGATGAAACTGTAACTAAACAAATTTATTTTTCTAAAACTGTAACATATTCAGACACAATGTCACTTACCTTATCTAAGTAGTCTTTACAGCTCCATAAATACTGATATGCCGTATCCTAACTTCATCCCACCAAAATATGCATAGTGAACAAGTTTAATTAAGATAAAGAACAGTTTTCAGATGTTAAACATTTGAGGACAATGAAACTTGATACTATCATAAAAGCTAAACTAAAAATCCCACGCTTCTCTTTGGTGTTCTCAATCTAGAATCTTTTCTAATTATCCATGATTGAACTGCCTGGGACTTCAAATTATGATACAGTTTTATTTAAGAGTGTTTTTTTTAACATAATCTTATTTATTTTCAATTTTACTTACCATTTCTTGAACATATTAAATAGAAGTATATTTGTCATTTTGATATGGTTGATGATGTAGCATCTAGAGTTTAGTTGGGAGGCTATCTAAAATCTCCATTAGTTTGTTTGACAGATTAGTTTATGAAAGAATTTGAAAGAATTTTAGCCATCAAACATTTCCTTTCAAGTTTAGCCAGAAACTTCTTGAACTTCTGCAATTTCATGACTCGAGTTGCACGTAAAGAACATCAAAGTAAGATTGATCATTCTATTTTGTGGAGTGTTCGACTCTTGGGCCGAGGAACTTGTTATTTATCTCGAGATCAGGTTTTATTTTAAGGCAATCCATGTCTAAACTAAACCTTAGGATTAAAATCGAATCGATTTGAGGGTTTTAATATTTGAAAATTTGGAGTTCACGTGTCAAAAGGGTTCCTAATTCCAATTCACTAGGGTTTCATATCAATTCCCCTAATGTTATAGTTGGGGACATTTTTGTAATTTACTAAACATTTTTTCGGGTTATATGTCAGTGTCTCATTGAAAAGAGGTGTAAAGCATTTTGGTAACTTTTCAACTTAAACCATAAACTTAAACCACATTTCAAATTCTTACAGAGGAGAAAATAGATAACTAGGAGCATACAGAAACAGTTAGGAACGATGTAAAAGCACACAAGATAGGCATTGAAGTATTTGTATGACATAGAACCTTTTCAATTGATGGTAGTACTGAATCGGTTGAAACTTTTCTTGGGGCACCGCCAGGAACACTAATACAATTGAGGAAGCCAGCTTCTTCTACTGAAAGTTTGTCCATTTCACCTTCAACCTTCGAGAATATATACATTATCTCTATGAAAGCTCGGTTTCTCATTAAAAAAAAATGTATACATTATCATCGAAAACAGATGGAAATATCAAACAAAATCTTAGAAGATAAGGTATTGTGAATTACAATGATCACTTCATCTGCATCATTAATGTCATCAATCCCATATAATAACTTTTCTGTACCCTTCTCCTGAAAATTGACACCAGGCGTACAGATTAAATTCTCTGTATAAAATATATGCTCTACGTATAAAGGTTTGGAAATGAAGCAGGAAAATTGCAACAGCTATGCATGGAAGAGACGCCCTTAAAAGTTAAAAATTACTTGCTAAAGAACAGAATGGAAGATGCCGAAACATTCTGACAACTTCTCAAATAAATTTGATTGAAGAGTGATTGGCCAAATACCTGCCAAAATCTCTTGTCCAATGTTCGATACTTGCAACCGAGGAGCTGTCCATTTTGTCTATAAGTAAATGCAATGACACCCTGAAATTGACCTTAAAACTTGTTATAAATTGAAGCTACAACGAAATGATGGAGAATAGTAATCAGTTAAACACTAAGGAATGCTTATTCTACAATGACGGACCTCATGACCTACAGGCTACAGATAACATATAGATTGAACATTGAAGAATATCAAGTGCATGCTAACAACTTAAAAATGTAATTTTCTTAACATTTCATTGGCACAAATTCCAGCCAGTATTTTATCAATAAGAAGATAAGTCAAAGAATTAAATTGAAGGCATACGAACAAAAACATTATTTCAAGTACCTGACGACCAGCTATTTGCATAACAAAATTCCTTTCTAGAGTTTCCTGGGGTATCATTCTCTTGCTAAAGTAAAAGATTAGCTGAAAAAGAAATATCAAAACACATAAAGCCAAAATTCAAAGTGAAACTAAACAGTTTACATTACGATATAAGTATGTCCTATTCATTGCAGGACTTCCCAGCTATCAAAATTAAGAGCTAACTCAGTTTCTTGTTTCCAATTGGAACCAATAACTTTTTGTTTCTGTCAAAAGATTGCATTAGTTTACTCATAGAACCAATACTTAGGGATTCATCTAAGTATGCCCTGTTCGTGGAAATGTAATGAAATTTGGAGTACCTCATCACCAAGAGGCTCCAAAACCAAACTCTCCTTTGCACTCCGTCCAACCAACTTTACAGTTCTGCCTAATCCATTAAATGCCAATCTTCCATCTGCAAATATCTAAACCAAAACAATCATTTGGCTGAGCAATTGCCATGTTTAGTTGCTAGATAAGAGATTGAAGAGAATACAAGTACACATTATTATAACATTACCCGGCCTGCCCAACCACACTCAGACAGGTAACACCTCCACATTGCAAAATCTCTACGTTCCCAGTAAGGAAATGTAATTTAAGACCAAATTACACGCTATTAATCTTCATAAAATTAAGAATGAAAAAAAAAAAAAACAGTAACCAGTATGCTAATAGTACTTACCCTGTTGGAACCACATGAAGAGATAAGCTCCTCTCAGTTAATGGCCCACCCTTGCACTGTTAAACCACAAAAATCAATACACAAACTGATACCCATTCTTTAAAAAATAGAGCCAATCAGAAAGATAAACAACAGAAGAAACTGATAATGTTATGCAAATGGGGTTGTATTCAACCTTAGGGCAAAACAAGCAATAGTATTTTCCGGGCGTACAATTCTCGTCACAGGCGATTCCGATGAGATCCATCTTCTCCATTAGAACCTTCACTTTAGGATCATTCATCCGAAACATCAACAACCCAAAATCCGAAACGAAATCAAAGGGGTTTCTGAGCAAGCTTAGAGAAAACGAGTACCTGGTGGTGGCGATGGCGGCGGCGGAGCATGAGAAGCGGCGGAAGACGGTCTGGTGGAGCAGAATCGAAGGAACGGGGGGGAGGAGAAGGAGAAAGGGTTGAGCGGGTGAAAAAGAGGGGCAGGGCGATGATTGAAGGCGGCGTTTATTGGCATTTGATTGATTCCACGCTGAATCCTGATTTGGAGAAAAAATGGAACAATGGGGAGTTGTAATGGAGAGCAGGGTAGAAGAGAAGCGGGCCTTATCATCTTCTTCTTCGATTTTCTTCTGTTTATCGGAAGGAAGTTATTACAGTTGGAGAACCATGGCGGTAGAAAATGAAAAACACAATAATAATAACTTAAAAAAAAAACGTTAAATGCTGTTTTGGTTATTGTAATTTCTGCTTTAATTCTCATTTTGATTATTGTACATTTAACTTTTTTTAATTTTAGTTTTTATATTCTCAAAATTGTTGTTCTATCATTTTAGTTTTTATATTCTTAAAATTATTGTTCTATTAATTTTATCTCATATATTTCGATTTTATAGGATCCATTTGAATATTTAATTAATTTTAAAAGATAGCAAAATTATAGTACTATCCTATCCTTTGATAAAAAAAAATCAAACCGTTGGCGCTCATTTTAATTTTTATATTCATCCTTGATTTTATCTCATATGTTTCGATCATAATTTTAATACATGTTATTCACTTATTTTATTGAAATGTAGTCACAAAGTTTTCAATGGTTTATAAATTTATCTTCACAATTTTAAATCAAATTGATCGAAATGCAGTCATAAACTTATATTAAAAATTTTCAATTGTTTATAAAAGTTGTGTTAAAAATTTAAAATCAAATGGATAATTTTTAAGTTGAGAGACCAAATGAGACATTTCTAAGTAAAATAACAAAATTAATATTTTATACGAGGTCTTATTCTAAACAAATCTTACTAATAACTCTAAAATTTGTATGCTTCAACGAAAATAATAATCTCTAATGTCAATATCTAAAAAAAACAAACTATTATAAATGTCAAATAGTTTAATTGATTCAAATTCTTATTCTTACATGGTAGCACTAAAAAACTTGATTCGTTAAAATATCTTAAAATTTGAGGTTTTAAATCTCACTATCATATAATAAATTTCAATATTACTTTCACTTGTTATACTTGGAAAAAAAATATAATATTAAAAATTTTAAAAACATGGTCCGGATACTGAATTAAACTCTAAAACAATGAAAATGTACTAAAAAAAAACAATGAAAATAGAAATGATACTTTAATTTAATATTTGTTTCCAAATACGATATTATATTTGATAATCAAAACCCAATTGTAAAAATAAAAAAACACTCAACTTTTGCTGCAATATACATATTGAGTTAAAACCCATCGTTCTTGGAGAAACATTCAATGGCGGGAAGAATCATAATCAGAACTCCGGCATTTCTCCGGCTGAAATCAACCTCCAATCGGAACCCTAGTTTCGCTTTTCAGGCAATTTACCGTATTTCAATTAATTCAGTTTCCACCATCTCCAATCATCCCAAAATTTCCTCCCTTACGCAGAACTCGAAGCAAGCGTCACTCGCTAATCTTCTCCACAAGTCTGGATTCACATCATCCCAAATGCAAAAATTTCTTTCGAAGAATCATCTTTTCTTCATGAACTCCAATTTGCAGGACATTGAAAGTCCTGCAGCTGTTATATTATCATTTGGATTTCTCTCGGAGGATCTTGTTTCCATGGCGATTGACTGTCCCGCGATACTTGACTTGGAATTTCTGAAGAAATGGGAGGTAAGTTTGTCCCAAATTCGATTGCACAGTGTTTCAGCGTCGATAACTCGGAGCATGCTAGTATTATTCAGACGATTCAGTATAGACCCGAGTATTTTTCATACAACTGTAAATTTCTTGAAACGTGTGGGGATTAGTGACGCTACCGTAACTAGGGTTTTAGAGGATTGCCCTAAAACTGTGTTGTCGAACGAGGAAGAAATCTCACGAACGATTGAATACCTGATGGGAATTGGAATCCAAAGGGATGAAATTGATTGGATCATTCGTTCGCTTCCTAGAGTTCTAGGATTTAGAGTTGATGGCAGATTGAAGAGTTTGGTTTCTGAGTTCGGGGAGTTGGGGTTTGACCAGAACGTGATTGCAAGTGAAATTGTTAGGGAACCGAGAATTTTAGGCACAGAATTAGGGAACTTTCGTGATGCCTAGAGTTGCTTAGAAATCTAAAATGCAGAAACTCGATTAAGGAGGAAATCTTCAAAGATGGTGCTTTCAGAGCTGCATTTGAAGTGAAACAGCAAATCGACTGTTTATGTAAAAAAAGGTTGATTCGTACAGAGGCATTTAAAATGCCATGGAAAGAGCCGAGGTTGGTCACTTATGAAACAGAGAACATTGAGAAGAAGATTGACTTCTTGATCCACCATAAGATGAAATTTGGTGTTGAATGTTTGATTGATGTTCCAGAATATTTGGGCATCAATTTCGAAAAGCAGATTGTTCCTCGTTACAATGTGATTGAATATTTGGGATCAAAAGGCTGGCTTGGTTCTCAGGTTGGTTTGAGAGAAATTATCAAGCCTAGCAGGCTCAAGTTCTACAATCTGTTTGTAAAGCCTTATCCAGAGTGTGGGAAGATGTTCTGGAAATTCGTGGGAGATAATGAAACGAAGAGCTCGAGTAGGCATCTTATTGGATTATGGAAGGTTTTCAAACCACAAAGACATCCAGAATTAAGAGAAGATACTGAGAACATGAAGTCATTCATGAATTCTCTTGTTAAGTGGAAGCTTGGTAAGATGGAGAAGGGGTCCTCTGGTTATGGGAAGGCAGTGAGGTAAACAGGTATGCCATATTTGAATGACGGGCCCTACAGCGAATGAGTAGGTTCTTGTTGAAAATTCGCACGATATAAACTCAGTAATACCGTGCAAACTAACCTAATAATCCAGGGTGGAAGGAGCAGCAGAAGAACCTACTGGACACAACTGACTGGTGACTGTAATTGCCGGAGGCCTCTTGTTCTGAAGAAAATGATGGACTCATAAACTTTGGTTTTGTTAAGCTATCCATTAATGGATGAAAACTCAGTCGAATTTTCTCAAACCGATGGCTCCGTCACAATTTAGTTCTTGTTGGATTTGAAAGAATGTGGCTGGAATGGATGTTCTCAAACCTGGTTAGTGAAACTGGCTCCTAGAATGCTTATTGTTGTCTTATAAGCTGTTTGAATTGCATGCTGTGAATCCAATTGTTGAAACATGGTATATAAAAGTATCCATTTTCGTTGAAGATCCATTATTTTGATAAAAGTTAGAAAAACTTTTGATTATTGACATTATGAGTTCATGCCTTTGCTACCAACCATAATGTTCTTTTGTTTCTGTTTGTGAAAGCCTTACTTTTATTTATATATATATATGTTCAATCAAACTCTGGTGTTGTTGGGAATGTCAAACTGTAAAGACTTGTTTATTTCAACATGAACAAATTATAAACTAATACCATGATTTTATTGCAGATGTGTCTCAGTTCCCTCTCCTTACTTAGTCTTGGCGGGGTGTAAGAAGGTCGATTTGACTCGTTTCTTAAAGCCAAAAATGATACTGAATCGACATAATCTTCGCAAAATGCAAGAAAAGCGCCCAGCAAATTGTGATTGCCTGACCATGCCAGGTCCAATGAGCTAGAATTGAAATCGAACGGACAAAATATATTCGAATCAAACTAACCAACAAGTATCCTTCAAATAAACTAAATAAGGTTATTCCTGGATTTTTAAAAATTTATTTCTTCTTCTTCAGTTTTGACCTTGAGCCATTATTTCTTAACGAACCTATTAGATAGGGTCCGGTTATTTCTTCCGACAGCGGGCGGCGAGAGAGGGTGAAGAATGACTTCTTGCTTCTCAGTTACGAAGAAACGAGTAACAGAAAATCCAAGAAGACGAAGAACAGAGAAAACTCGCAAAAAGTCATCAGGTCTAACAACAAAAGTTTAATCCACGTTAGCTTCTATAAAATGACACGTCCGCTTTTATCTTTTAAACAGGTTTAAACTATTTCATTTATTTCGAAGTTAGTCTATGTTACTCTATATGTTCAACTTCTTTTCCTTTTTTTTTTTAATTTTATTTTAATTATTGTATTTTCAAAACACCGGAGTTTATCTCTACCTAATTAATCACAATTTGTAAAATTTTAAAACATTTATACATAGTGAAAAACAAATTTTAATAAATAAAATATCATGTTAAAATAGTAGTCGAGAAAAATGAAATAAAAATAAAAATGAAAGGATTATAATAGATGTATAAAGATTAAAATGAATGAAAATTTTAAGTACAATAATTAAAAATAGACATTTTAAAAATAAAATGATCAAAATAAACAAAAATTGAAAGTAGAATAATTAAAATAGTATTTAAACCTTACGATATTATATATATATATATATATATTTTTCAATTATGCTGACTATCCATCAAAGTACTAAAATAAAGCGTTTTTCAAACCTTAAACCTATAAAAGTAATTCAGCTTAAATTTAATATTCCAAAATTCCAATTTATTTAATAATAAACCTATCGTAATGAAAGTTCTACTTTTTATTATCTAAATAAAGCGCCTCCCCGCCAGCCGCCGGTATTTTTTTGTGGGGTTCATTTGTTTTCGGAAGCAAGCCGCAATTTCTACTCGCGATTTTACAGCGCGCGAAACTCAGAGCAACTTCGCTCACATTCACAAACTCCTCCTTCAGCAGAATACGCTTCAATTTCCTGCGAATTTCTTTACTCTCCAGTTGAAATGGAAGCCATAGCCAACCAATTACCCTAAACCCACCAAGCAAAACATGCGTTTTCTTCACCACAATCAGTGTTTCCATAGCCCCTTCACCAAGCTCTCTTCCCTTTCGTCCTCATTCAATCTTATGGGTTCCATTCCCTTGTGCAAGTCCACTTCTCTGGTATTCCTGTCTCACATTTCTTCTTCTTCTTATTGTTCTTCGCAGAGGAATTTCCTGTACAGAACCAATCTTCTCCTCCATGGTTCATTTCCTGTGCAATCCATGTCCCCTCGTAAATCCTTTTCCATGAAAACAAATGGGGTCTCTCCTTTTACTTCTCATGCCAATGTTCCCGGGCCCCCAGGTACTAAATTTTGAAGATGTTTATGGGGTTTGAAGTGTAGTTAGGTTTATGATGGTTTCTGATTGATCCCCATGTAGTGGAGCAAAACTGATGTTTCACTTCTTTTGTGTATTTTGCTGATGATGTATTCAGAAATTGGGGGAGGACTTTATGTTTGTCTATCTTTAATGTTATTTGCATCTGTTTTTCATGAATTGCTGCCTTTTTGGAGAATCCACTAGACGAGGGTTTAAGCTCGACTCAATTGAATGTTTTGAGGAAAAAATTGGAGGAACTTAACGTCAACACCGAATCTTGTGTTCCAGGGCAGACGAACCACCTGCTTTGCCCCATGGTATTGGGTTTCAAATATCTGTTTCTTTATTCGTACTGTTGCTATATTTTGGGATATTTATCCAATTTGTAAAAGTGAAAACAACTGCAAGCTTCTATGTCATTCTATCAAACAAAGAATGAAGAACTTATTGCTCAAACTGGCTTTACATGTTATTTTTTATTTTTTGCTCCAATAAATTGGTTTCACTTGTTGCCTTCATCTGCTGGTTATATCTTTTGACTGAGAAAAGATAGGTTTTTCAATGACATGCTGTGATTTATTTCGTGTCAAATTGGTGCCAGTGCAAAGGTGGTGATTCAGGGGAAAGGTCCTTATCCCTATATATCTCAGAAGATGGGTATGATTTTATGGCTTCTCTCTCGTTGAGTTTTTCTCATAATCTTTGTATTTTTTATACTGGTGGTTTTTCCTTCAAAAAAAAAAAAAGAAGTTTTTGTGGAAGTTATTCAGTGCGTGGGTGACATTTAATTGTTCACATTCTGAATTTATAATCAGACTCTCTAACATTTAGATGACACGTGGTTGTTACTCGTCGGGCTGATCTTTTAGGATTGTATCTTTCTTCCACTAACACTTGCCAATTTCTAAAAATTTATATTAAATTAATAATTGAATTAATTTTCTAAAATTATCCGAAAACACTTGATAGATCCCTGGACTTGTAGTCTACCACTAACATTTTCTCCAGTCCTTTCCTTTTACCTTCATGTTCACTGAAATTGATATCTTCCTTATGTAGAAAAAGTAGCTGTAATTCTTGTCCATCACTTGGACTCTTCAGTTCTTCAAGTGCAATTGCAAGCATATTTAGATTAGATTTACTGCAATTTTATCTCTCATCCATCCTTCACTGTATCTTATTCTTCATCGTTAGAACTATTTTTTTGTTAGATTTTTTATAAAAATAAAATAAACTATATTAAAATATTATAATTCTAAATTTTTATCTTTCTGTTTTTCTTTAAATACATGTAGCAGACAGGTTTATAGGACCTAAACTGATAGTCCGTCCACCACTAACATTAGTCTGATTTATTTCCTTTATTATTGTGTTCAATGAAATTGCTATCTTTCTTATGTACAATAAGTGACTGGATTTCTTGTGCATCCCAGACTTTTTAATCCTTCAATTGCATTGACATGCATATACTCTGCGACTTCTATCTTTTTTGAGTATCGTAGGTTTTTAATTTTTGTTCCCAAATGACCAGGGGGGCTGCTGTTTGGATCTGCTTTCGTGCAAAATGTGGTTGGAAAGGCCGCACTCTGGTATCATTCATTATTCAATTTACGTTATTCCTGTTTTAGGTTCATTTTGAACCTTTAACAGATGCCCTTTCACTTAGGATTGATTTTGAGAAGTTGTTCAATTATTGTTTAGCTTCATTTTTTGATAGGATAGTTTTGTTTTTGTTTTAAACATTTGTATTTTGCCATTCAAATATTTCAGAATCTTTCATAAGTTGTCCTTTTAGCATGAAGATTTAGGTCTCTCTTCTACAGATTTTCAGACTGTCTTGGGACTTTTACATTTATTTGGATGGAAATGTTGTTCAAATGCTCTATGGCGTCTTTGTTCACTGCCGAAACTTTTCAAATATCTACTGAGATTCATTTCTTTTTGAGCTGTCTTTGTTCTCTTCGTTATTGAAGGTTAGGTCCAGGATTTTTTTTATCTTGTAGGTCTTACAGGGAAGGCTTAACACCATTGATTCTATTCAATAGACTTTTCATGTTGTTGGCTGGTGTGTTTTATGTAAACCTCTTTTGAGAATTTGGGCCATGTGTTCTAGAGTTGTAAATTTGCAACTTTGATTTGGCAAACTTTTATTAGACCTTCTGTGTGCTTTTGGCTCGCAAAATATCATGCCACTCAATGTTGGAGGAGGTGTTGTTCCATCGTTGGATGAGAGAGGAGTCATGCGAAGGACAACCATTTTTACTATTTTGTGAAATATCTTATTTGAGACTTGAGAGAAATAAGAGAATTTTTTAAGGGGCGGGGATTCCTGGGAGTGTGGTATACTATTAGCCACTAGGTTCAATACTCCTCTTGGGGTGTAGGTATAAAAAAAAAAAGAACCTGTGTGATTGTGTGAAAGCTTTGGTTTCCTTTAATGCTCTCATAGTAACCTTTTTCTAGTTACCTTCTTTTATATTTTTTTATTATTTATGCTAATTGGAAAGTTTTTTTTTTTTTTTTTGGTAAACCTATTGGCTTTTCTCAAGGATGCCTTATTCTCCCTCTTTTTTTCTTTCTTCGGTGGTGAAAGAACGTTTGTTATAAATAATGGAAAAATATTCTATTAAAATGCCAATAGGTCCTTATAATTAAAATTTGCTACTATTTTTGTAATGCTTGATTGAGTTGTTTGGCTTAGCATAGCTTTTGTGGCAGGCCTTTGCTGATGGTCGGTCATCATATGGAAGTTTGGGACAAGTTGCACTTAACAAGAAAAAACGGAAAATTACAGTGGAGAGTCTACAACTTGAACCACTGTGTGACGAGGTGGTTGAGATTTTCATTTTTCTTCATTTTGATGAGAATAATAGAAATCTGTTATTTGGTACAGCATGTATGTTTGTTATTTTATGGTGTTGTAAATATATAATTTATAGGTGCCCGTCGATTATTTATCCCTTATTGCAATCCTATATTTTGTTAAATTAAGAACACTTATTTTTCTTAAACTCAAGAAGTTCAAAATAGTAGAAATCGGCCCAATAGTTCTTTGAACTTTTTACAATAAATTAAAACTGGAAACAATACTGTCATCCTTAGTTTCAGAGATCTTTTCAATAAGAATTTTAGAAATTTTTTTTGGGTAAGTTTGGAACAAAAAGTTATTTAACTTGAAATGAAAATATTCAAACTTTTTAAAAATATTTTCTTTAAACAAATGAAATTTGTTCTAAGGATTTAAAATAATTTTGTAAAGTAGTCATTAGTATAAAAATTGCCTTTGGTTTATATTTATCAATTACACTTGCAATTGTTGGTATGTTTTGTATATCAAACATAGAGAAAATAATAATGTTTCTTGTTTCAGCTGGTTGCTTACTTTGCTGAGAGATTGATTTCCAAGAACACGTTGTTAAGAAATTCTGTTATGCAGAAAAGATCCGATAATCAGGTAAAGTGAGTTGTTATTGACTCGTACTTTTGATGGAGCGTTGGTCTTAGGATAGTATACGCCTAATGGCATCTAAAGTATGCTAAAATTGCATTTTAAATCTGTATTGATAAAGTTTGCTTCTTTATATTGTGCAAGAACATATCAATTGCATAAATTATAATATGATATTTTGTAACCTTTATAGCTGCCTTTAATTCTTGTTAATATTTTTCTTTTGAATTAGAAATACATGGCATTTTGGCTTCAAGTTTTTTTTTTCTTTTTTTTTTTGGATAAGAGACAGAAACTTTCATTGATACGGAACAAAGGCAAAAAAACAGCCTAAGCACAAGGGACATTAGCATACGGATTCAAGTTTTGAATATTTGAAATATTTTGGGAAAACCAAGAAACAAGGTTACATTTGACTTTTATTTGTACATGCATGAAGGTGGAGAGAGTAAGCCTTCAAATTTTCAAAGGTTTGACTTATTAAAATGATTCTTTGTGATGGAGGGTTACAACTTCATCATTTTCTCCTTTTGTTTCTGTGTTTGTGGCTTAAATTTGGAAACAGACATTAGAAAGGAAAATAAAGTAATTTTACTTTTTAATGAGAATTTTCTTCCCAGACATTAGAACTGTCAGGTTATGACAACAAAAATGTTGAAAATTCCGACTATTTTGGTGACATTGAAGACGTGGCTCTTCTTTGGTTTAAATTTTAGTTTGGTTACTGGAGTGAAAATTTGACCATAGTTTTCCTCACTAACTGCTTTAACATTTGTTTTGACAGATTGCTATTGCATTTACATATCATCGATGTGGAGAATTGGTTAGTTGCAAGTATCGTGATGTCAACAAAAAGTTCTGGCAGGTTCTTTTTTTAACTTATAAACAACACCCTAAAATATTGGCCAACTGTAAATTTAACCATTTAATTCACCTTAACACTCTCCGTGTGAGTTCGGATGTTAGTTCTTATTTATTTGATGCTCAATTTGTGTGTTCTTTGTAAAAATTCTGGAGAAATGCAAGTCAGACTTTTTCTCCATTGCCCTTTTGATCTATATCTTGGTAACCTCATAGGGTTGTCGATGGCCTGCAAGCTGTCAGGGAAAGCTAATTTGTGATGGACTGTTGCTGTTAGAGCAATTACTTGGAAGATCGACTTGAGAGGAATAGGCAAATATTGAAGGAAAAAACCTGAGTTGAGATTAAATTTTTGACCTGGCTAAATACAACTCTTCTAAATGGTGTATTCTTGTGGGTGTAATTATTGATTTTTTTTTTCAATAAGAAACCAGGCTTTCATTTATAGGAGTGAAAGAAAGATTACTTTCCATTTATAATTAACTTGGACTGTATTGCTTTTTTGGGAACACCTGATGGAGGATATTTGTACATAAACCTTACTTTTCATCTCACATTGAAAAGTACTCATTTTCAAAAAAATATTATATGTGGACTATTAATATTGAGACGAGGGAAGAAATATCATCTTAAGATTATGAACCTTGGATTTTTTGCTAACTACCAAGTAAATTTTCATTTAATTCATTTTTAACCCTTGATATCTTAATTAGACTTCTCTTGATGCATTTTGATTTTTCCTTCTTCCCAAAAGAAAAAGTAGACAAAAAGGAAACATGTACTGTCTGGTTTACTTATGGATCTTCTGGAGTTTAATGTTGTTATAAAAAATAAGATTTGTTTCATCATCATCTGATTGTCTACCATTACTTTGTTTCAGGAGGCGAATACTGAGAAAATATTTTATGGATTGGATGGCATAGATGGTGCAAGTGATATCATCATAGTATGATTTATTTAGCATGGAAAATTACTCAACTTAACAGTTAAATCTATTATTCAACACTTTTCTTCATAATATAGGTTGAAGGAGAGATGGACAAGCTTTCAATGGAAGAAGCTGGTTTCCATAATTGTGTGAGTGTTCCAGATGGTGCGCCACCATCAGTTTCCCAAAAGGACGTACCTCCTACAGATAAGGTTACATTTCGAGGGGTTTTCCATCCCTGATTGATGAATCTTAAAACTTTTTTTATAGCTCAACTTTGGTTGTTAGATATATATACTTTTTAATTAAGACTTGGTAGTCTTTAACTCTGCAGACTACATGTTCTTTTCCTTATTTATTTCCGAACTTTATTTCATGCTCCTCTTTCTCTCTAGGTGGAGGTTTTACAAAATTAGTGCATATAGCTAGCAGATCTGCCTCAATGAAGTTAGTCAACTAGCCTTAGTAAAGGATTTTAATTTTTAATTTTTAATCTTTAAGTTTGATTAGCAAATCACTTTTATCTGGAGAAATGGTAGTACAAAAGAAGACAGGCTGTATAAACATACATGCTGAAACCAAACAAAGGAGCCAAAAAAGAATAAAATTACTTGGGGCTTCACGAGAGGATATCCTGTTTTCAGTTTTCTTAAAGACCTCATATTTGTTCAGATTTTCACAATCTGTTGGTTTCTTGTCAGCGATGGTTGGGGTTTGAGTTTGTATGTTCTTGTTCCAATTTGGGTTTTTAGGATTTGTGCTGTACTTTTCTAGTTTTCTTTGGGGAGGTGTTTGTTTTTTAGCTGGTAATTTGTTTATCATCTTGCATTCTCCTAATAGGACTACTGTACTTTGTAACGGTACAGGTTTTCTGAGGAAGCCACCATCACTTGATTAGGATAGCGATACTTTTTTAAAAGTGAGGTTCCTAATGCCCAAGCTGCCCTCCTCTCATGATTTAGAGATGGACTCCCACTTAACCCAATAAGAACCACTAGTGAGTCCATCCTTCTCACACAAAGTCCGTAATTTTCTCCAACTTGGTTCTAATAGAAGAAAGGCATATGAAAAGGGAAAGGAAAGGGAGGGGGATCCCTCTCAAAACTGATTAAACTGTAGTAGTCTGCCTCTGTCAGAAAGCAACTCTTCTTTCAAGAAAAGAGATTTTTTTGAACCTTTTTCCACTAGGGTTCCCAAAACGAGAGAACTTTGGGTTATGCCAAAATAGAGACCCAGTAGAAGGAAACAGAGACCTCACACCGCACTGACTATGCCTACCTACCTCATTTTTTTTCCCAACTTTTTCTCCTCTTTTTTCTCTTGGGTAGGCAAGAACGATAATCCTATTTCGCATTTTATGTGTTCTTTTTGAAGGTTTTCTGTTTATCTTACTCAAGGTATCTCTGAATAATTGGCATTATTGATTTCTTCAAAGATGGTTTACCGCCCAGTCTAGCTCTCTTTCCCATTTTACAGCTGTTATTCTTCATACCATTCTGTTAAATGGCCTTACATCATCCTTTCTAAAATAGTGTGTAGAAGGTTTATCTTTGTATTTTTAATGCCAAAAATTGAGAAATTATTGTGGGCGGATATGCTTAAAAGAAATCCCTGCTGTTCTTCTCTTTGGTCAATCACTCTGGTTCCAGTGCCTTCGTAATATTTCATCGTTTTCACTATTATTCATATGAAAATATTCATCCTGTGCACAAAGCTAACATTGACATAACATTATAAAAAATTGAATTATTTTTGCTTATTGTTTGATTGTTGGTAATTATTTTAGTCTGATTGAAATGCATCTTTCATGTTTCATGTAAAGCTAGGATACAAAGTATCAATATCTATGGAACTGCAAAGAATACTTGAGTAAGGTTGGTGAATATGGACCCACTCTTTTTAGCTTAAACACATTGTAGGCCAGTGAAAACGGTCCAATGTTAATGATATTGAAATTGATAGGCATCACGCATTATACTTGCCACTGATGGGGATCCTCCTGGTCAAGCTTTAGCAGAGGAGATTGCACGTCGTGTTGGAAGGGAAAGGTTTGTTGTCTTTTTTCTCACTAACCATTATTTTATTGGAACAGATGTGGAGTAGTCTGGCTAGTAACATGCATTTTTATTTTTTATTGTTAGATGTTGGAGGGTCAAATGGCCAAAAAAAAATGAGGTTGATCATTTCAAAGATGCGAATGAGGTTGGAACTATAGATCTATTATAATTGCGGCAGTACATTTTTTTTTAAATTTATAATTTTAACCTTTTCTAGTTGTCTATGTTTCCTATTTTATACGTGAGGATGGAATTCATGTTTATTAGATGTAAAGCTTTGATGGGAAATAGTGTAGATATTTCTGCTATATTTCTTTATTGTTTATCGTTAGTTGTTATTTGCAGTTAAATGTGAAATTCAACCATTTAGTTGCGAAACGCTGAAACTGATAGTTTTACATTGAATGGTTGCTGATCTAAACCATTTTTTTCTGTTTCTTAACCATTTATTTCTCATGGCATTTTTTTTCCCCTTGAATGGATAAAACTTGCTTTTGTCAATGAGCCTTATAGATAAGATTTGGAGGGGAAAGTCATCTTTCTTGTACTTGCAGTGCCTTATAAAGAACTTTACAAATAAGATCTGAGGACAAGTCTTGTTGAGGTCTATCTTGTAGGTACTCAAATTGAATTAGAGATCAATTTATAGGTTTGTCGTAAACCTAATTGGTTACTTTCAATTACGTGAATCAAGAGTGGGGCATTTCCCTCGTATATAGGTGCAGCGTAAAAAAGTTATATCTCCTTTGGGAATGTTTTCGGCTTCGTACTTGTTTGTGCAAGGTCACTCACCCTTTATACTAGCACTAATGTGATAGGAATGTTAAACCCTTGATTACATTCACCTACCCTAGGAGGAAATCATGTCCTAAATGAATAGGAATTATTACTGGGGGAAAAGTGAGAGCTAGTGACGTTTGCTTATTTTGTTATCGTGCGGCCCATATAATTATTATTTCTGATTGGAGGACATTCTCTTGTTGCTCTTTTGCGTGCAGGATTCCTGTACGGAGCCCATAGGTTGCATTACTTTTATTATTATTATTTTTGTATATCTGTTCGTATTTTAAAAAGCCGGAGTAGGGAGGGAAAATGAGACTCATGAAAGCAAAGTGTATTCATGCATGTTTTTGCCATTAGAAGCTAGGAAAGCTCAACTTTGCTAATTTAAGTGATTGATGATTGACATTGTTTGCATATGGGATCACTAAAAAGATCCTGATCTTTCTATTCTAAATTGTGTTTAGGTTCTGATGTACTTGGGCCCCGAGGCACTGAAGGAAGTTGTTGATAATGCAGAGTTGTTTCCTATACGTGGATTATTCAGCTTCAAAGACTACTTTGATGAGATTGATGCATATTATGACAAGAAATTTGGAAATGAGTTTGGTGCATCGACGGGGTGGAAGGGTCTCAACCATTTGTATAACGTGAGTTCAAACTGGAAAATCTTTCAAAATTTTGATTCTTATTTGAGCAAATGAGAGCGTTGTTATCTGGTAATGATAAAATGTTGTATTTAACAAAGAAACAAAAATACGTAAAAGTTTGGTAGATAAGATCTATCATAACGACAAAATAACTGATGAACGAGCACCCTAGTAAACCTCGAAGTTGTTATGTAATTATCAGCTAGGCCTTATTCTTTTGGATTGGAGACCCTTTCTTTAGTGGGGTTCTCCTTGTGGGCTGTTTTTTTGCATGCCCCTATTCATATGTTTTTGTTTTCATTTGTTTTAACGAAAAGTTTGGCTTCCCATAAAAAAATAACTGATGAACGAGCACCCCAGTTAGTATTTATAAATGAAGGAGAGTACTATCAATATAGAAAAGATATTGATTTTCTCATTTGCTCGTTACTTTAATCAAGGAAAGCAACCTTCCTTCCAAATCCGCTGAAAGCAGTGCACAAATTTCTAATGACACGTTACAAAAATCTGTATATTTCCATCTATGCAATAGAATTGCAGTTTCTATAAGCCTGCAAAATAATTTTATTCTTATAAAAATAATATTGCTGCTAATAATTCTACTATTTCTAGTTCTTGACTTTTTCATAGATGTTATTTATTTCTATGGTTAGGAATGATTTTGAGCCATCTGGCTGGAATGAGCTTATTGCAGAATGTTTCTGCTTTGAAATGTGAATGCAAGATTATTCCAGTGGCACTTAGGCACCTGGTAGTCAATTGAGCTGCAATTATTTACTTTGATGATTTAATAATGTTAATTACTGGCATTGTTTTTTAATCTGCTTATTGAATGAAGGTAATTAGATTTTTCTTTGTGTATCGTTTCCTATTATAAGGTGATCTTTTTTTTTTTCTTTTCTGTTTGAAATTTGGAATAAGGAAATTTGCAAGCAATTTTTTTCTCTCTCTAGATTTGTTATAGCTAAAGCCTTTGTTTTAAACAGGTTGTCCCGGGGGAGCTTACTATTGTTACTGGTATTCCTAATTCAGGCAAGAGCGAATGGATTGATGCTCTCCTATGCAATCTTAATGCAAGTGTTGGTTGGAAATTTGTCCTCTGCTCCATGGAAAATAAGGTGAGCTGTTCAGACTCTAGAGTTGTGCCCATGATTGGCATTTTTCTGTATGGTCCTTTTTAACAAAAAAAAAAAAAAAAAAAAAAAATCTCAGTGATGGATGATAATATAACTATTGTCACAAATATGGAAAACTAATATTTACAACTCTTATAAAGGGAAATCCAACAGATACTATTTCTGCCTGCTCCCCCTTTCACCATGTTTCAATTTAAATTGCTTTGACGAACTATTAATAGGTTCGGGAGCATGCAAGAAAACTATTGGAGAAACGAATCAAGAAGCCTTTCTTTAATGCACGGTAAGCTTTTCATTTGTGTTCTTTCCCTATTTTTTTTTTCAAATCTGTGAGTACCCAGGTCAACTTTCGCATCCCTCACCTAGTCTCACAAGACAACAGTCTAATCTCTCTTTTGGGTTCTTTCTTTACTTTTGTTTTCTATGATCAAGAATACTGTGAGTACTGAGTTGATTTAATTGCTCTTATAAGTTAAAGTGGAGAGCCTCAGCTTTTTCTTGTGGTATAAGCGTTTGATCTATAGAGTACTTGGTTCTTCTGCTTGTTGGCAAATGTAATATAACTTGGAATTCTGGAATCTGGTAGCAGAGAAGGTGGCTGGTAAGCTGACAGATGTAAAAGAGCCAAGCTTGCTAGTTCCAGAAAGGAAATTTTACCTGTTTCCTTGATAACATTGAGGGTAGACTTTCTCTAGGACAAAAATAGGCCCTAAATAGATTCTGCTTCTTTAATACATCTAGAAAACACTGTAGCTTCCCTAGGTCTATGGTTTCAAATCCACTAACAAATAAAATAGTTGTCTTTAAACCATTAGGTCTGTTTGGAAGTTGAGTTTAAAATTTATAATTATTTTGTTAGATTTAATACCTCTTTGTGGGTGCCGGTTTCCAAGGCTTTTTGTAATTACCAGCGTATCATCCTTTTGGATTGGGGTCCCTTCTTGTTGGACTTGTTTTTTTTACGTCCCTGGTATATTCTTTCATTTTTTCTCAATGAAAACTTGGTTTCTCATAAAAAAATTAAAACTATTATTTTAAAATAAAAGGTTAGTTTGTTTAGTTTGTTTAAAATAAAAGGTTAGTTTGTGGAAGTTTTCTTTAGTTTGTTTCAAGGATGGTCTATTTTGAGAACAACTGAAGTTCTTAGAAACTTATAGGTTTTTGGATGCGATGATATCATCTGCATGGAAATTCAAACCTTTACAAGTCCCCTAATCATAAATCTATAAGTAGTTTTTCAAATGAACGGCCAAACATCCATATTATCCGTCACTTATGACCACTACATCCTTATGTTATCTATGTAAAATTAATGCTCGCCACACTTTTAGAATTAAATGTGCCAACCTTGGCTGAGACTGCAAAGCTTTCATAGTATAAGGGGCCAATTTCTCACTGCTCTTTTTAGCAACCAAAATCTATCTATATGGCCAAAGTTTTAAATAAACCACGTCCTCAACCTCAAAGTGCACATCACACCGTTTCTTTCATCTAATGACTATAATCAGCACCTTAGGTCTTGTAACATAGCATCTCGATGAATTGGTTGCTGAATTGAAGCTATTGTAGTGCGCGGTTCATGGTTTAAACAAGTACTGCTGTTGTACCCTGCATGTCTGTGTGACCACGTCTTAAATACCGACAAAAAGTTATCTGGTATCTATGTTTAGTACCCAACAGCAAGTTTTTGTTTGATCACTGTACAGTGTTTTTACAATTCAAAGCTTCCCTGTAGTGCTCCCTTTCTAATTTGTGAGCAATATTTATATGAATTGGGACACTTTTATTTTTCCTTGTTAGAGCTTTGCTTTTTTCTTTACTTTTTTCACTCCTTTTTAGAGTTTTTTTTTTCAAACATATTTTGTACTCTTCAGGAGTTCATATCTGGTTAAAAAAATTTATAATCTAATTGACCTTTGTGGATTACTCAATGGCATGTAAGGGCAATATGCAGACTTGTCATTGTTACCGAATCATTATTTGCAGAAATTACTTGCCATATAAATGAGAAGGGCGTGTTGGGGAGACTGTTTTCAAATCAATTTTTTGACTTTTGGATTAAAAATTATGTGAAACATTCTCCTGTTTTGTTTTAGTTTGTTTTTGGAGTTTTTATCCCTTGAACATTTTTTTTTTCCATTTATCAATGAAAAGTTCGTATCTTGTTCAAAAAAAAAAAAAGGTGAAGACTCGAGCTTTGTTTTCAATGATTTGAATTGAACAATAATCTTGACCTTTACAAGATACCTAATGATAATTTATAAAAACAATTTGGAAAAAAAAACTATTTTGAAAATGACCTCCAAATTAACGCGGGCTTTTTTCTCCCCTTCCATATATCTGCAATAATGTTGACTAACTTTGTATTTCGTCTTTTATGGCCTCTAGTTATGGTGAATCCGTAGAACGAATGAGTACCGAGGAGTTGGAGATAGGCAAGCAATGGTTAAATGATACATTTTTTCTTATAAGGTAAATCGAAGAGTCTAAGCAGTATCTTTTTTGGTACTTTTCATAATTCATATATTATTACTAGTAATGCATATCTGGGTTCATAGTATTTCCCTGTGTTGACTTTAGGGCTGGTCATTGATAACATGTGCCTTTTGATTTTAATTTTACATGGCAGGTTTGTTTCAAGAATGATCTTAAGTTTTCCTTCTAAAAAGAGAATGATGTTAAGTTTGTAACGGAAAGATATATGCATCTGGTCATTGTATTTTGGAACTATCCGTGAAACATTCTAGTTATACATGATCGTTTGTCTTATAAATAAATAAAGCCAGAGTAATCAATTAGTTCTGTGATCTGTTAAGAGTGCAAGGAGACGCGAAGAAAATTTCCTTGGCATGATCAGATCTTGTTTCTGTGGGGTTTTTTTTTTTTTTTTGTTGTGATTTTCTCATGATCATCTTTATAACATTAGATGCAATTTCACACCAAAATAATATAGTGTACCCAAGACCAATTCTCTATTACATACGCTTAAAATTTCATTCAATATTTTTGTTCAATACTAAATTAACCAAAGTTCAAAAGGAAACTGGATATTATAAGGTCAGAAAAGGTTCTCCAATGAAGATCGTACCACTAAAAGAAAAATACTCTTACATGTTATAGTCTACTTTCTGATTAATCAAGTGCAAGAAAAGTTGACGTTTTAACAAAATTTATTCTTTGATGCCATTTTAGTCACGATTAATCATTTTCTTTTTCCTTTTCTCATTCCATGAACCTTTCTTTTGGTGTGCTTTTGAAAGTGATTTTTCTCTTGTTCACTGGACTAGGTGTGAAAATGAATCCCTCCCAAGTATTAATTGGGTCCTGGATCTTGCAAAAGCAGCAGTTTTAAGGCATGGAGTTACTGGACTGGTAATTGACCCTTATAATGAGCTTGATCATCAGCGGCCTCCAAACCAGTGAGTGTTTTCATTACGTTTTTTCTTTGAAGCTGCAGTAACCCATGGTTTCTTCTGTGGCCTTCAACCACTGACTGTCTGTGTGTAACTGATGACTATGCTTTCTTAGATCTCATTGGTAATATTTTGCCCTTCCTGTAACTTATCTTTTCTTTTTTGGTTTTGATGTTTCCCTATCTTCCTGAACAGATTCTGTGTCATTTGTTTTTCCTTTAGCAGAGTGTTTTGTTATATTTAATGAGAAAAAAAACTTGTTGATATTTTAATTTTGGAGGCTCTCAAGGAGCAGTTCCAACATTTTTTTTAATTAAATTCTGCATTGCACTATTTGAGATGATTAATTGCGCTTGCGTAAGTCACTAACTGACATTCAGTTGATTAACTTCAATGGTACTCAAGAAGCACCCGAAACATGAAAGAGACCAGTAAGTTAGTTAGAATCATATGGGCTAATTAAGTTACTGAAATAACAAGTTTTATCAATTAAATCTACACAGTAGTAAGATTGCAGTCGTCATCTATTTGGCACAGTTTTGACCTCAAACCTCTTCTGCTTCATGACTTGCTTGTTTTTCCTATGCTCCTAGCAGCACGGTCAGAATTTGCTGTGTTTTCCAAAGCATCATTTGTGTGGTGATATATCTCAACTTTGGACTTCTGAAATATTAATTTATTTCTCCCGCTGGCTGCCCTGCAGGAAGATAAAAACTGCAATATTTGGACTTTGATTTTTGCCATGTTTATCGAACATTTAACTAGAGTTTGAAGTTTATTTGTGACAGGACTGAAACAGAATATGTGAGTCAGATGCTGACTAAGGTCAAGCGGTTTGCTCAACATCATGCTTGCCATGTTTGGTTTGTCGCACATCCGAGACAGGTTCTTTATTTAAGGCTTGATTGGATAATTATTTTGTTTTTGGTTCCTATTTTTGGAAAATTAAGCTTGTAAACACAACTTCCACCTATGTATTTCTTTATTTTGCATCTACTTTTTAAAATTATTTTCAAAAGGCTAAAATTTGAAAACTAAAAAAAGTTGCTTTTGTTTTTAAAATTTAGGAGTTTAAATGTGTTTTTAAAAAAAGTTAAAACATGCTAAAAAATTGTAATCAAGCAAGCATAATTTTCAGAAATAGAAAACAAAAAATGAAATGATTATCGAACGGAGCTTAAACTATCCTTCATTCAATAATCAGTAAAGGTCAAGTCAAGAAACGGAATTTTGAAAATTCTTAGACTGTTAATAAATTACATATGATGTGACTCTTAGATAATCAGTTCAAAGAGGAGTAAATTGAGAAGAAAGAGTGACAAACTCGTCTGAATATTGTTTGGTTTCCTCGAGCCTACTGCCTACATTTACAGGGCCACACTCAAAGATAAAACTTAAAAAATTTTCTTTTCCCAACTCAACTCCATGATTCAAGAGATTTAACCAAAACCAAATGAAAGTATTTGGTTCTACAATAATTAACAAACATCGACTTTAGAAAAAAAAAAAAAATTGAACTTAAATCATTTATCTTTGCCACCCAAAATAAAACCATACACTTGATCTTTTTTATCCCTTTGTTGCATATCCTTGACAGGCTAGCCATTCTAATGTCAGTCTTTCTCATATCTTTTCTGCTTTTTTTGTCTTCTCGTCTTTTCTTACATTTTTGTTGCTCTGTTTACAGTTGCAGAACTGGTCTGGAGGTGCCCCTAATATGTATGATATAAGTGGAAGTGCCCACTTCATAAACAAATGTGATAACGGAATTGTTATTCATCGCAACAGGGATCCCGAATCTGGCCCTGTTGATCTCCTACAAGTGAGTACAGAAGTGGATATCACATCAGAAAAAAATACGTTTCTTTGATTTCTATTCACATTAGTCTTCTGTATCATTGTTACTTGTAGGTATGTGTACGGAAAGTAAGAAATAAGGTTGCAGGAACAATTGGAGAAGCTTTCTTGGAATATAATCGGTACGTCAAGATCCTAATGCAAAGTGTTTTATGAATCCACATATTGATGTTCACTTCTTGTGGTGATGAATTAATTGTATTTGAAACCAAGGATGTTTAAAGCACATATTATAAGATTTATAAGAAAGAAGAACATTAGGTAACAAAAGAACATTAGGTAACAAAAATGTTTTCGCACCGGACGAGTTCAATATTTAAAACTAGTCACCTCTCATTGTTTTGTTTTAGTGGTACGCTTTGGGAGGATTTATGAGCAAAAGCCACCACTTGTGTCTTTATGGGACTCGGTCTCTAACGCCTTTTCTAATTATCAGCTAGGCGTCATTCTTTTGGATTGGAGCCATTTTCTTTAGGGGCATCCTCTCTCTGGACTGTCTTTTTGTAGGCCCTTTTTGTACTTCTTGTATCTCTTTTCATTTTTCTCAATGAAAGCGTAGTTTCTTAGAAAAAAAAAGAAAACCTTGAACTATTCATCTAGAGGGCTTGCAAGTAACGGTACCCTCCCTTTATTCCGTGTTTGATAGCGTGCCAATTTATCTCTCTGCTTTCATGTGCTTCCCTAGTTCTTGGCACCTTTTGTTGCTACGATTGACAATGGTTTTGTGGATGTGCTCGTCAGGGTAACTGGAGAATTCTTGGATGCCGATGAACCAGCTAGAATAGAACAGCAACTTAAGAGGTCAAAATCTTGAGAGGAGGTACGCAATCCAAGGCTTGGTGTATCCACAATGAAGCTGATTACTTGTAAAAGCCTTCACAGGTGTTATTAAGATCATTCGTCGGGTGCAATACCGTAAATTATCGATAAATATCGAGCTTTAATTTTTTATACAGATGCCATATTATAGGAAATGTTGATCTGTTCTTGGTGATTCATATAATGTAAGGAATTTATGAAGTTCATGGATGGGTGTAGAGTAATCTTAGGAAATTTTGGTGACGTTATTTTAACGAGAAGCTTATGTTTTATGATGTAAAATTACGATGAAAATTTTTGTTCGATATGGGTGCAACTGTGTAGTATTGAAACCCGCTTTCAATGACAAGGCCGGTGAATTGATATTACACAATTTTAACCATCCATATTTATCAGCCAACTCATTTCCATCTTTCTTTTTAAAGTTTACCCTCTTCATAGCTTCTTGAACTTCTTTTAGGGTCTCGCTCAGGAGTTCAAGAACATACACTCTTCTGATATACAACGTCAATGATTTTGCTCTATCTTCAGTTTCATCTTATAAATCACATGTTGGGGCAACGAAAACAAGAACTTCTAAATTCGTAGCATTAAAACCGTTTTTGTAAACACTAAGATTAGGGGATTCCTTATGGAAGAACATTACAAATCCATGAGAGAGGAAAAGGCAAAGTATGAATATTGGTGTGAATGTAATATAATGTAGTAATAAAATGGGTTTATGACAAGGCAAGAACATAAAAGACAATGTTGTCATTCCAGCTGATGATCACTCGAATGTGTAAAGAACAAAACAATTTGACAAATTTCATTGTCGGTCCACCCCACCTCATGAATCTTGCTTTTCCCACATGCATTGCTGTTTATTTAAAGTTTATGTTCTTACCTCTATTTTTCTTTTAATATCATTGTTCTCTAAATAATATCATTGTTCTCTAAATATTACATGACATGCGTCACAATTACCTCTTAATCTTTCAATTATTCAATAATTAATTGAGTTTAAAATTTCATTTTTCTTTTAAAAATTTGAGGGGATTGAAATCTACCCATGAGAAAAGATACTAATGTTTCACTATTTGAACCATGTTTAAGTTGACAAATTTGTTAAACTCGTCAAGGCATATATATTGTAGATGTTCGAATTTCAACTCTCAAGTTGTGTTAAACTCAAAGATAAAAGTTGACAAATTAAAATTAATATAAATGTAATTAAAAAAAAAGCCATTTCTTTTTTATAAGAAACCATAAAATATATAATCGCTAGAAGAAGGGGTTGAACCTTCAACCTTGTGGTTAACAGCCACACGCTTTAACCAACTGAGCTATTCCAAYAATTTGTAATTAAAAATTAATTTAGCATTAAAATTAACTAAAATTAGTGTACAATATAGCATAATAAGGGGTTTTTTAATTTTTAAATAAGGATATTGTTGAAATTTTTTTATACAATTATAAGTACTTCATACCTAACAAATACATCTATCCAAATATTTTAAGGCATCCTACTAAAAGAAAAAAAAATTCCAGGCATCTCATAATATTTGTGTTTCAAATACAAACATAAAAAAAAAAAATACAAACATAAAAAAAAAATACAAACATAAAAAATGTCAAGCATCCAAATTCTCAAACATCTACAAGGAACTCATGTATTTCGATTTCCTCAAAATTATTCTGACTCTTTTTAGCGTTATCACTAAACGATAAAAACGTCCATAAATTTTAATTAAAAAGACAAGATAGGAACGATAACAAAATTTTCAAAAACATATAAATCAAAACTAGAATTAAGCCACCCAAACTAAAAATATAATCTAACCAAAAAAATATAAAAACATTCAAGATAATAAAAAAAAAAACATTGGTACCATCCCAAATTCCCAATCCCATGATTAGTTTCAGAAAAAAAAAATTATGATTAGAATTTGACTGGTTCAACACAAAAACTAAAATAAAAAAGACTAGTCAAATATTTTAAAATATGTTAGAAGAAAAACAAAAATTCTTTGTATTATTCTGTAGAGCATCCAATAGATTAAAGACACGCGTCCTGCCATGTAGGATACAGCCACATCTGATCCATCCAATCAGAGAATCTGTGGGCCCAAAACGATCTCAATCAGAGCACAAACTGCTGTCGTCCAGGCTAGCACAGCCCCTCCCTCGTGATTCAAAAACGAATCCCAACGGCTCCTCTGCGTTGGATACAGGTAAGTGACCGTTGGTGGGGTTTTATTATTATTTTATTATTTTTATTTTTAAAAGTTTTTCTCCAAAAAAAATTAAATTATAATTAAACCCCCCCATATATAACCGTTACAACTTCGTCTCTTCCATTTCATCAAAATCAAATCAAATCAAATCAATCCCTCTTCCTCTTCTCTCACTCAGCGTTTCAGAGCAGAGAAAATCGATTCGGCACCAGAATCAAAGACGTGGGTTTTTTTTTTTGTTTTGTTTTGGTTCATGTTCTTCAATTTTTTCTTTTTACTCTGTTTTTTCCTCTCCGTTTTGTTAATTTTGTTTTTGGTTTTGCAGTTTGATTTCTTGTTGATCGCCATGACTGTGGAAGTTGTTAACGTTGAAGGTGCTCCAATGCCGGCGGCGGCAGCGGCGGTGGAGGTTCCAGAAGAGCCGAAGAAGGTAGTTGAAGAAGCGAAGGAGAAGGTTGTGGAGGAGGCGACGGCCACCATTGAAAAGAGCTCTTCTTACAAGGAAGAAAGCAACCATCTCTCGGATCTGAAGGAATTCGAGCGAAAGGCCCTAATCGAGTTCAAATCCAGACTCGAAGAAGCCATTCTCGGCAACAATCTTATCAAAAAGGACGATTCTCCCCCAGAAATCGAGAAAGAAACAGAGCAAAAACCAGAGCAGAACGAGGAGACGTCGCCTCCTCCACAACCTTCTCCAAAGCCAGCGGAAGAAGACGAAAAAACCCAGAAAACCGATGAAACTTCCGAAGAAAAAAATGAAAATAAGAGCAAAATGGACGCGGAAATTTCTCTGTGGGGGGTGTCGCTGTTGCCAAACAGGGGAGTAGAGGGGACAGATGTGATTCTCTTGAAGTTCTTAAGAGCCAGAGAATTCAAGGTAAACGAAGCATTCGAAATGCTTCAGAAAACCCTCTCATGGCGGAAGAAATCCCACATCGATTCGATCCTGAAGGAGGAATTCCCCACCGATCTGAACTCGGCGGCGTGTATGAGCGGCGTGGATCGCGAAGGGCACCCAGTTTGCTACAACGTCTTCGGAGTTTTCGACGACGAAGAGCTCTATCAGAAGACGTTCGGAACAGAGGAGAAACGAGAGCAGTTCTTGAGGTGGAGATGCCAAGTTATGGAGAAGGGGATTCAGAAGCTCGATCTGAAACCCGGCGGCGTCTCTTCGTTGCTTCAGATCAACGATCTCAAGAACTCGCCGGGGCCGGCGAAGAAGGAGCTGAGAATCGCTACCAAACAAGCCGTGGGGATTTTGCAGGACAATTACCCTGAATTGGTCGCCAAAAACGTAAGCCAACTCCCATTTTTCTGAGCTTTATTTATTATTATTTTTTTTGCATAGAACTTCTCTGAAATCGGTTGGATTTTTGTTTGCAGATATTCATCAATGTTCCGTTCTGGTACTATGCACTCAACGCTCTGCTCTCTCCATTCTTAACCCAAAGAACCAAGAGCAAATTCGTCATCGCTCGTCCCGCCAAAGTAACCGAAACCCTTCTCCGGTAAGTAAAATTTCTATCCGTGCTAAGATATCCATGCATGAATTAAATTTATCCATTCTATAAACTCTCCACAGGTACATCCCGGCTGAGGAAATCCCGGTCCAGTACGGCGGCTTCAAGAGAGAAAACGAGGAGGAGTTCACAGCCGAAGATGGCGCCGTCTCGGAGCTCAACCTCAAGGCCGGAGCAACCGCCGCCATCGAAATCCCAGCACCTCAGGTACGAAATCAACTCTGTTCTTGACATCTTCTTTGATTTCTTTGCTGGGTCTGCAAATAATTTGTGATTCCGGTGGTTCGAGGAACAGGGGGAGAGTACCCTGATCTGGGATCTGAGCGTCGTTGGATGGGAAGTGAATTACAAGGAGGAATTCGTGCCGTCGGATGAAGGGTCGTACACCATTATTGTACAGAAGGGGAAGAAGATGAGTGGAAGTGAAGAACCAGTGAGGAACAGCTTCAGGAACAGCGAAGCAGGGAAGATTGTGCTGACAGTGGAGAATGTTTCCAACAAAAGGAAGAGAGTTCTGTATCGATTCAAGACGAAGAAGATGGAGTGAGTGAGATTTTTTTGCTCTGTTTATACAAATTTAGTGAGGAATTGGAGTGAAAAGAGAGTATTCTTTTGCAGGATATTATTGTTGTAATTTGAGTTGTGTTGAAGTCTTTTTTTGGCTTACAGGAGTGATCTGTGATGTGATGATATTCTTTGTTATTGATTCTTTGTTCTAATGAATAATTTGGGATGAGGGTTCAAAATTATGTTCTTGGTGTTGAGTTCATTTTTGTGGATATCTGTGGTAGATGAAATAGTAACAGTTTTGCTTTGGTTTTAAGTTCATTTTTTGAAAATTGTGATTAGGTAAAATATAGATTTCTATTTACAATCTACGATTAAACATACTTATAGCTTAAACATGCGTGTATATAATATATATATATGCTTGTAAAGTACATGGCCCTTATTTTGGTACAGAAATAGGATATGACGACATGTATAGTTTACAAAACACACGTACAAACAATATAATATCACAGACTTATTTCAACAAGATGTATCTATTAGAGGGCGGGTATGCTTTGCTCATGCCTAAAGAAATCGTAAGGATCAACCTTGGTCTTAACATGCACTAACCTGTTAAAATTGTTCCCAAAATACTTCAACCCCCAGACGCTCGCTTGCTTGTAGCTTGTCTTTCCAAACTTGTTATTCGATCCAATATCAAGGTCTCTGTAATTGGCATATGCAGCCCTCGGCGATTTGGAAACGAAAGGAGTCATGTAATCGTAAAGCTCTCGTATCCAACGCAGATGCCTTTTCTCAGCATCAATGCCTTGTTCTTCCCACCCGGCAATGTAACCAATCTTGTACAAATATCCAGCTCTGTGTGAGAAAGGAGTTTCCGACTCGGAAATCTGGCTCATTCTCCCACCATAGGGAACAAATATAATATTTCCCCCTTCTATATCTTGAGAATCTAATCTCTTCCATATGCCCTGGACTACAGCTTCAGACATGGGTTCCTTAACGTAGTCAGATTTGATTTTTGAGCTCGTGTTGGTGAGAGGTGTTCTACTTAGCAGAGCTTCCAAAGTCAGCTCAGTTGGAAATCCAACACCCATGAGGACAGTTGACTCAATCCAGCTCGTTTCTATACAGTCTTTTTTTGCCAAATCCAACTCAGGAAATTTTGTGTTCAAGATTGACAGAAGCTCATCTGCCTTTCCGAGAAACAAAGAGAAGAATGTAGCAACTGGGTTTGTTTTGCCTCCTTCTTGACTTGTAATTTTCCCACCTAACATCAAGAATTGAGTTCAAATCTGTATGTTGTAGGGATTTGATGAGGGAAAAAACCCATTTCAGACTTCTTTGTATATTTGATGGAGAAAGTTTATGTTTTCATTTTTCAGTTCTTAAGTTTATTTTAACATTAAAATTTAATTTGATTAAGTTATTACAAGTTTAGTGGCATTTTTTTAAAATTTGTAGACCCACTAAATACAAAATCTAAGAGTCATCCAGTTAAACACAAGATTAACAACTTCATGAATTTTAAAAATATTGAATAGGTTGAGGATCTATTGGACACACAAACTGAAATTTAAAAGATTTATCAGACACTTTCAAAGTTTAGAAACTTATTAATTACACAAAATAAAAAAATTCAAGAGTTAGACATATTATATAAAGTTAAAAAAATTATTATCTAGCTACAATTTTAAAAGTTGAAGAAATAAATAACAAATAACTCGAGAGGGAAAAGGTTAAACAATACCAAGCCAAAGGATGCCTAGGAATAGATTTTCATCCAATTTGTTGGCCACATATTGCCACCGATGGGTTATCTTGACTGCACCTTCCTCCAAAGTTCTGTTAGCTGAGCAAAGTGTCACAGTCGCGGGCACGGGAACCAGCTTCACCTTCCACGCCACCACGATTCCAAAGCTCCCTCCGCCGCCCCCTCTAATGGCCCAAAACAAATCCTCCCCCATCGACTCTCTATTGTGAAACTTTCCACTCGCATCAACCAAGTAAGCGTCAATGACATTATCAGCGGCAAGACCATATTTCCTCAACAACAATCCATATCCGCCGCCGCTAAAGTGTCCACCAACCCCAACTGTGGGGCAAATACCCGCTGGAAACGCCAACGTTCGACTTTTTTGGGCTATACTATAGTAAAGTTCACCTAGAGTTGCTCCAGACTGAACCCATGCAGTGTTGTCTTTGATGTCAATAGAGATGGACCTGAGATTTATAAGGTCAACTATGATGAATGGGAGGTGGGCTACGTAGGAAAGACCCTCGAAATCATGGCCACCACTTCGAGTCCGGATTTGAAAGCCATAGCTTTTGGAGCAAATGACGGCTGCTTGGATGTGGGAAACATGTGATGGTGTTACGATGAGGAGTGGCTTTGGAGTTTCAACTGTTGAGAATCTAAGGTTTCGAATGGAGAAGTCTAAAACAGAAGAATAAGAGGAGTTGATTGGAGTGTGTATGACTTTGGAGATAGAGTAATTACTATATTCGAGAGAGTGATCGAGGAGACATTGAAGAAACGATTCGTGTTTATTAGGAAAAGCTGAGGCCCATAATGAAGATGAAGATAGAAAAATGAAGGCAAGGGAAAGAGAGATTAAGGGAGAAGGGTAGTTCATGTTCATGGTTGGGTTATTGTGATTTTTGTGATTGAAAGCTCCACTATTTATGGTGTGGTTTGGTAGGAAGGATTAATGTTGGAAGAAGGAAGAGATAAAAAAGAAGATGCAAAAATCAACTTAATTTAATTTATCTTGCGTCATTCACTATATGTTTATCTCCTTTGACCAAATCATATCTTCATTCAAAAAAATTTGATCCGAGTGGAAGATGTTTTTGTTTCACTCATTTTGAATTTAATATCAAATTCAAACTTTAAAATTCAATTCCACCGACTAAAGTAAATATAGTGAATAAAGAAAATATAATTTTTCACATTCACCGAAAAATATTACTTTGGTGCTTACGGGTGCCTATTAATTTTTGTATTGATCATCGATAAAAATTTGATAACTTTTTAGTTTTTTGGAAAAAAGAAAAAAAACATCGTTTCCTACATTTCTCTTTCATATTTGTCAAGATGGATATTGATCGATAAACACCTAAACATTTTTAAAACACATGAAATAAAGAACAGTATATAGAATAATTTTAATAAAGAAATTATTGGATACACATCGTGAAGGAGCTCTCGTTATCTTTTAATAAGTATTTCACGATTTTTATAACGGTAGTGTAAAAGTTACATTTAGATCACAGTTTGTGCTTGTGTAAAGTTAGACTAGAGATCATAGTTCTTTCCATAGCCGTAGTCTATTATAGACATTTAGACCATGATTGCTAAAAATCATGGTCTATAAAATCCGTTTTGTCGACCACAGTTACATCAATTTCTACTGTGTAATATTATGATTTTTTTAAACAGCCGTAGTTGAATATCTAAAAGCTAATGTGGCCTATTCCAAATTTCGTTAGCTACCCATAATGAAGATTAAGGTAGAAAAATGAAGGCAAGAGAAAGAGGGATTAAAGTAGAAGAGTAGTTCATGTTCATGGTTGGGTTATTGAGATTTTTGTGATTAAAAGCTCCACTATTTATGGTATGGTTTGGTAGGAAGGATTAATGTTAGGAAGAAGAAAGATTAAAAAAAAAAAAAGGAAACAAAATTCAATTCAATCTAATTTATCTTGCATCATTCACTATATGTTTATTTCATTTGACCRAATCTTATATTCATTTAAAAAAATTGATAGAGCTAATGGAAGATGTTTTTTTTTATTTCAACTCCTTTTGAACTTAACCAAATTAAATTTTAAAATTCAATTTGACCGACTAAACTAAATACAAGTCAGCAAAATACATTACATAAGTTTATAATAGACATAAGCTACTCCTCTCATTGTCGATTGATTTTGAGAAGGAATCCTATGAATATTGATATGRTATATTAGAGTCGGTCAAAAAATGAGATCCGACCAAGATCGATGAGCCAAAAGAACCACGATCCTGAGGGGTAGGTTAAGGATCYCATATGGAAAAGAAAAAGGGATCTTGTATAGATTTATAATAGACACGAACTACTCCTCCTAATGACATCTCTATGCTGATCATGAATAAATATTTCACAACTTTTAATTTCTTGAAAAATAGAAAAACTATATATTTTTTATGCCTATCTCTCTCCTACCTATAAAAAATCTAATAGTAATACGTAAGAGATGTGCGTTGACACTTAAGCACCATAATATTCTAAAAAAAAWAATAATTTTATTAAAGAAATTGCTTTCACATAGAAAAAGAGCTCTTCTTATTTTTTATATGGTCTGTTTTTATTGGCTAAATATATATTAATAGGGTCTATTGATTAACTAAGTATAATATAGAAAAAAAAGAAACAATAAAATAAGTAAAATCTTTCTTCAACAGTAAGGAAACAAGTACAAAATCATAGTTGACCAATATCAAAGAAGAGTTTTAACTCATGCATTAGGGTTGTGTAAATTAAGTTTTAAGTTTGGTGTTAAATTTTATTACCACAAGCAACTAATTTTTTTTATCCTATAGATTACATAACTTACCCAAGTTAAAATTTATGAATTTTACTTTTAATAATATACATTTATTTTTTTAAATTATAAACCTACAAACTAGATATAGGTTATCGTACAAATTTGTACAAATCATTATTTTTTTATAATCCAAATACTAAGTAAACTCTGGCTTTCCACTTCAAAYGTATAACAAATGAATAAAAATGTGAGCCAAATATTCTCRCAAAGTCTTTGTTAAAAAATATTTTTTTTTCGTTTTTTTAAAAGTCTTTGTCAACTACAACATTGAACTAAATTTCAAAATCTTTTTTATTATGTTCTTCTTACATGAATATAATTTATTGGTTGAATGATTTAGTTGTTTAATTGAAACAATTTATTTTTTTCAATACAACCTGTAGGGCAGGAGATTCGAATTCACGATCAAGTTAGGTACTTTAATTTTTCGAGCTATATTCAAATTAGCARCTAAACCTTTAAATTTTTTTTAATGCTTGAGTTGATAATTTAATTTTCTTTTAAGTGGAGTGAAATCGTTTGTTTGATAAATGGTTTTAGTAGAAGACAAGTGAAATTAATAAGTGTAATATTTTGCATTTCATTTTCAAAAATATTATTTTTTATCTCATTTTTAAAAACATTATTGGAATATGTAATTTTTTACMGGAAAAAAAGAAACCCAATACGATAAGTAATCTGACTATTCCAAATGTTTACGAATCAATTTATTTTATTGAAAATTTCATCTGACTTTGGTAATTAAAAAAGAAAAAAAAAACAAGAGTTCCGCAATAATTTTTTTAGAAAATTTCATAGCTTTGACCACTGATAACTTCAATATATTAAATGGATGAAAAAATATATTTTGTTACCGCTAAATTAACATTAAATTTTAATTTGTAATAATTTGATCATTGAACTTTAGTAATTAGTAACAATTTAGTGTCCTCTAATTTAAAATTTGTAACAATTAATTTCATACTGTGGAAATATGATTAAAATTAAGTACCACTTTTTATTCTTTAATCATTTAATTTTGTAATTTATAAATACATTTGATCTCTCATTGGTTTATAGATTACATATACAAGAAATCACTTCACAAAAATTTTTGTAATAGAGACTAAATCATTACAAACTTTAAATATAGTGTGATATATTAAAATTTAGAGACGACTAAATTGGTACCAATTTGAAAGTACAAGAATTAAATCGTTATAAATTAAAATTTAAGACTAAATCATGACTTCAATAAAAATAAATGAAAAAAAAGATTTTTTAACCATTTTTTTAAAAAGCTAACTTGAACCTAACCTTGTAAGATATTTATGATAACTTTGAAAAAAAAAAACTACCATACTTTTGAAAGAATTACTAATTTATATAATGTGTTTTAGTATGGTCTCCTAGATAATTTTACATAATTAAAGTGATTTTTAAAAAATCTATAATATTTGGTCATAACAAAAACTTTTAAAAAATTGAAGTATTTTAAATTTATTTTTAAAGAAATATTTGAGATGATTATTTAAAAGTTATTTAAATGAGACACTTTCTAGTTTTAGTACAAAAATGATTATTAACAAATAATTTGTTTCATTTTATTATTATTATTATTTTTAAATGGTAAAATATACCAAACTCATCCCATGCTACCTTCCCTTAAGTTATATATGTTAAGAATATAACTATAATTAATTTTACTAAAAGAAACTATAATTAATTAATCTAGATGTCAGTTTTTTAATAATTCACTAATAATTTTACAGCTGAACTTCGACTTTGTTGAAGTTTGCTTCGGATTTATTTATTTTTTTTGTTGGGTTGTTATTTTTATATTCTTTGATGTTTTTGTTCCTATTCTTTTTTGTTGTTTTTCTTTGTTGGTTTGATGTTCTACTTATTATTGTGAATTCAGGTAGTTCTTCTACAGTTTTTTTTTTTTTAACCTTGATTTGAGGATGGGGCAGGGATGACAATGGAGCAGGGCTGGGGCGAATCCTATCTCGACTCCCGTCGATGGAGTGGGTAACATAGGCGGGAATTCCTTCAACGAACAATCCATCCCCGATAAAATGAATATAATTAATATATTATTAATATTACTATATAAAATAAATATTTAATATTAAACGGGACAAGATTGGGGACGAGAGGACGGGTGAGAATACTCTTCCCCGTTCCCACTGAGAACCCCGATTAAGATCCTTGGTCTGGCCTTGTATCCAATCAAACTGGAGATTTTCCAACCTGGTTGGGTCGGTATCTGGCCCCACGAGTTGTTTTGCCATCCCTAATTGCGAGATAGTTCTTTTTTCCTTGCCATATATCTTACCTTTGAAAAAAAAACTTCAATATTTTTTACACAAATAACAAATAAATACACACGCAGTGAACATAGCTAACAGTTAATCTATCTCTATTTATTCTATAAATTTATAAGTTTGAATCATGACCTTATATTTGTAATGTCTTATTTTTAAAATAAAAAAGACATCTAATAATTTAAAACTATCAACTACCATTACTAGCGATATCGATAATTAATACATACCAATTTTTATGACACAAAATATGAGGGAAACAAGTCGTAAGTATAAGATTTATGAGGAAATTTTGATATGCTAGTTTTGTTTGGAATATTATATAAGAGCAAAATGAATTTATACATAAATATATCATTTTAAAAATATAAATAATTTAAGTATATTCTAGTGTCATATTAAAATTATTAAATGAAATATAATGTTGTAATAGTTATTAAATTATTGGGCTTTTTAGAATAAAAATGTTCGAGCATGTTTGGTGTATATATGAAAATTATTATTTTACCTTCTCATTTTTCTTTTCCAAAAACACGAAAACTGTTCCTGAAAATAGAATTCGTATACATCTAATCTAACAATTATAAAATCGCCAACTATTTTCTAAAAAATAAAAATAAAAATCACCAGCTATGAAATTGCCAAACACAAGTTTTTAAATTACTTTTAAAATTGAGATTAAGTTTTTGCAATATCAACTTCATCTTTGAGTTGGCTTTACAGAGAATGGGTTACTTTCGTGGCTGTATTTTTTCTACCAAATTTTTTGTCCTCCCGAATGGCAAACCAAGGGGTAAAGTTACTGCGTCCAGGGGATCTGCCAAGGAGATCCTTTATCTCCCTTTCTATTTGTCACCGCGATGGACTATCTCAGTCGTCTCGTTGATGAAGGATAGTGATTTTCATATATCAGCTCACTTATTATTTGCTGATGATATCTAACTTCTGTCCAGTGCTAACGAACATAAAAGCTCCAGAATCTCTTCCTTATTTTAAAATCCTTTGAGCAAGCCTCTGGACTCAGCATAAATATTAAAAAATCATCTATCCTTGAAAGAGTCGATCAGAAGCTTGATAAATGGAAATATGCTTATATCTCCAAGGCAGAAGCTTGCCAACATACTTTCTTTCGATTTTCAAGCCCCCTCCCTCAAAGTTTGGCATCGACTGTTTGATATCTTCAACTTATTTCCTCCGATTCAAGGCCACGTCGAAGAGTTCATCACAGAAACGCTATCCCCTCCTCTGTGCCATAGTCTTAATATCCTTTGGTGCAATGTTATGGGATCCATTTTATGGTCAGTGTGGTTGAACAGAAACAATAGAATTTTTGTCTATATCTCCAAATATTGCAACCACCTTTGGGATCACATTATTGTTTTAGCTTCCTCTTGGTCTTTCAATTCTACTTTCTTTTGTAACTACAATATCTCGTCCATTTCACTTAACTGGAGCGCTTTTACTTAGCCTTCTTATCACACATACTTGAATGAATTGTTCCAGTATCTTTTTGAAAAAGAAAAAAAAAAACTAGTTCATTTAGAATTTGAGTTGATTATTGGTTAATATGAACTTTTAATTGTAATTAAGGAAATTTATATTTAATTATGTACTTAATTGATCATCAGTAGTATATTTATTTTAGTGGTAGATCTGTTTTTGCCTCTAAATTTTTTACTAAAAAAACCTTTTTAGTTATTTTAAAAGTTAAAATTAATTTTGAAAATTCAAAGAATAAAACAGAA
>NW_019104510.1:0-11376 GCF_001995035.1 Momordica charantia
TGGTGCCAGTATTAATTTGATGCCTTTGTCTGTTTTCAGGAAACTTGGTCTTGGAGAGGTGCAACCAACTACAATATCCTTGCAGCTAGCTGATCGATCTATCACTTATCCCAGAGGTGTCATTGAAGATGTTCTTGTCAAAGTTGACAAATTCATTTTCCCTACGGATTTTGTGGTCTTGGACATGGAAGAAGATTTAGAGATTCCTATAATTTTGGGACGACCTTTCCTAGCGACTGGACATGCTCTGATAGACGTGTAATTGGGTAAATTGACTTTGAGAGTTAATGAGGAGGCCGTTGTGTTCGACATATCTCGTGCCATGAAATATCCCAATGAGGTAAGTACATGTCATAGGATAGATGTTGTTGATGCCACTGTGGCTGAAATCAGATCTTTTGTTTCATTTGTTGATGCCCTTGAAAAATGCATGCTTGGTTATGATATTGAGGAAATACGGGAATTAGATCAGGAGGTTTCTTTTTATCATGATGCTCTTAATCGATTACCAATTATTCATGATAAAAATGTTAAAGTTAATGTGATGGAGCTTAATGAAAACATTGATGAACCTATGAAAGCTCCTGTGCTTGAATTGAAACAATTACCTGCTCATCTTCGATATGCTTTTCTTAGGGAGCCTTCTACTTTTCCTGTTATTATATCTGCTTCTTTGAGCCAAGTAGAAGAGAAAAAATTGTTGAGAATTTTGCACACTCATAAATCTGCTTTAGGATGGTCTATTGCTGATATAAAAGGTATTAGTCTTTCGATAGTTATGCATAAAATTTTAATGGAGGATACTTTTCAACCATCAGTTGAGCATCAAAGGAAACTAAACCCAGCTATGAAGGATGTGGTAAAAGCTGAAGTTTTAAAACTCCTTAAGGCAGGGGTTATTTATGCTATATCTGATAGTTCTTGGGTGAGTCCTGTGCAGGTTGTGCCAAAGAAAGGAGGGATGACGGTAATAAAAAATGTTAAAAACGAATTCATCCCTACTAGGACGATGACTGGGTGGCGCGTGTGCATTGATTACAGAAAATTAAATAAGGCCACCAGAAAAGATCACTTCCCTCTCCCTTTTATCGATCAGATGCTTGATAGATTAGCAGGTTATCCGTACTATTGTTTTCTTGATGGTTATTCAGGTTATACTCAGATCGCGATTGCTCCTGAGGACCAAGAGAAGACGACATTTACATGTCCTTATGGTACCTTTGCCTTTAGGCAAATGCCATTTGGGTTGTGTAACGCCCCTGCTACATTTCAGCAATGCATGATGGCTATTTTTCCTGATATGGTTGAGGACATCATGGAGGTTTTTATGGATGATTTTTCTGTTTTTGGTTCTTCATTTGACACTTGCCTCCATAATCTTTCTCGTGTTTTGCAGCATTGTCAAGAAACTAACCTTGTTCTGAATTGGGAAAAGTGACATTTTATGGTTACATAAGGGATAGTTTTGGGGCATAAGGTTTCTGAGAAGGGATTGGAAGTTGATATGGCTAAAATCTCAGCGATTCAACAACTTCATTCTCCAATGAATGTAAAAGGAGTTAGGAGTTTTTTAGGACATGCAGGATTTTACAGGCGCTTTATTAAAGAATTTTCAAAAGTTGTAAAACCTCTGTGTAATCTTCTTGAAAAATATGCTCCTTTTCTTTTTACTGAGGATTGTTTGTTAGCATTTAATATGTTAAAAGAGAAACTGACTTCTGCACCTGTTATTGTAGTTCCTGATTGGAGTCAACCTTTTGAGATTATGTGTGATGCTAGTGACTTTGCAGTAGGAGCAGTTTTGGGCCAGAGACGAGATAAATTTTTCAGAGCAATTTATTATKCAAGCAGGACCCTTGACAGTGCACAACAAAATTACACTACCACAGAAAAGGAGATGMTTGMTGTAGTTTTTGCTTTTGATAAATTTAGGCCATATTTGTTAGGCACTCAAGTGACTGTGCATACTGACCATTTAGCTCTTCGATATTTATTTAATAAGAAAGATGCAAAACCTCGCCTGATTCGATGGATTCTTCTTTTGCAGGAGTTTGATTTTGAGATTAAGGATAGGAGAGGTTGTGAAAATGTGGTAGCTGATCACCTGTCAATGATTGAACAGGACAACCCCAAAACATTCCCCATCACAGAAGATTTTCCTGATGAGCAATTGTATCAGGTAGACTCTAGTATTCCTTGGTTTGCTGACTTTGTTAATTTTCTTACAGGAGGAGTATTACCACCAGATCTCAACTCTCATCAAAGAAAAAAATTCTTGCATGATGTAAAACATTACCTGTGGGACGAACCTCTACTTTTCNCTTATCCTTTGTCGGACTCTTGCTACCACCAACCGGTCCTGCAGAATCTCCATCGCCGGTGTCATCTCCAAGTCAAGCATTGTTCTTTCGAAGAACGAAAGTATCCATTGGTATTCCCTGTATGCAAGCATAATGTCAGATCACATACCATATAGATGGACTAGAAATCATTAATGGAGTACGCACCTTGACTAGCCGACGCAAGAACTTCCGAATGCTCTTCAAATCACCTTCCATGCGAGCGACGCGATCGTCCATAGAAGTGACTACCTGTTCCACATTCGCAAGTCGCGTATCCATGGCCGCCACCTGATTAGTCAAGCTCCTCAAGCTAGACTTGCATTTGCAGCGATGCTTCTTGGCACTCTTCGTCTTCCTCTTACCTCTCACATCCATATCCATGGTCGGGACATCAGGATCGGCATGGGTGGCGTGGTGCTGCGCGTCACGACCTTCCATTTCAGACTGCACTTGCTCGCTTGCCTGTTCCTCGTCACCTAAGTCGTCACTGGATGGTGGCTCAAATTCCCTTTCCATGAACCTCTCCTCCGCTTCCGTTGCGATAAGTCTGATAGCCACTTTAGCCTGTACACAAAACATACTCGTGAAAGCACGTTATATGAAAATAAATATCATATATATGTAATAGTAAATGATCTCACCGATGTGGACTGGAATATCTCATTCTCCATGACAACCCACGCAGGTGAATGTCCACACTTCCACTTAAGTATGCGTGGGACAGCATCCGGTTTTATAGGATGCGCAACCCGACCGGTCAAACAGGATATTGTTTCGTATCCCCAAACCTGTATCAACACGACGTATGACAACATCACATAAAATGAACATGATATAATATAAATTAAAACTAAAACAATCACTGCAAATACCTGGAATGCCCAGGGGAAACCGTACAGACTGTATGTCTTCCTAAGCAATAGGTTATGTATAAGTGGCTTATTAAGTACGAGCTCTACGTCTAGCAAATGGCCGAAAATGGTCTTCCTAAACATACTAAATTGCCTAGGGGTTAGCTTACTCTTAATAGCCTTTACCGTGCTCCCTATGTGGTATAGACAGGTCAAATTGGCTGAACGATAGCTAGAGGGAAGAATCTTAGGTACCATCTCCATTTTATAAACCTGAAATACAAATACATTATTCAGCAAGCCAGAACCCAAACAGATGAAAACCCAAAAACAACATAATCTGTCCAAATTCACGGGCTTACCATGGCCTAGGTAGTGCAAATTCAAGAAGGATATTGATTCTGTCAAATTTCAAGGTCACGACCATAGCCGTGGTACGACCGTGAATTTGCACAGAACCAATGTCGTGGTACTCTTTTTCCTGGCCGTGGTCAAGCAATCATTTTAACCACGGCCATGAAATTTGCATTGAACCACGGCCGTTAACGCGCCCATTAATTTGCGTTAACGGTCGTGGTTCAACACAAATTTCTAAACCCTTAAACCTTCCTTTGGTTCCAAAGTAGAAAACCACACAACGATAACAAACGCAGCAGAAAACGTTCAGCCCACACAAACCCACGCAAACACAACCGAAAACAGAAACCCCGAAGCCCTAAATCAAAATTTCAACCCCAAACACAAATCATAAACAAAAAACGCCGATTTCGAGCCCTACAAGTACCGAAAATACTAAATAGGCTGTCATGGAAGGAATTAATGGACGAATAACGAAAAAAATCGCAAATATAAGTAAAAAAACTTATTTTTTTGCCATAAAAGGGACGCAAATACGAAATAAAATGTTCTAACCTTGAAGTTTCGAATATGGGAAGCGATTCGAAGCACGATATTGACTAGTAGAGAGTGAAACAGAGGAAATTGAGGGAGTGTAAATCGAATGGGCGAAAACGAAAACGAAAACGAAAACGGAAGAACAGAAAAGAAGATGGAATGAGAGATACGAACAGTTTGAATTTGAATTGAGGGGTATAATGGTCATTAAATTAACGGCCGTGGTACTCTTTTTCATGGTCGTGGTCAAGCAAACAATTTAAACACGGTCCAACCTAGCCCATTAGTTGTCTTTCATGAACACCACGGTCATGGTACTAGTTTTCACGGCCGTGGTCAAGCATTCATTTTAACCGCGGTCCAACCTAGCCCATTAGTTGCCTTTCATTAACATCACGGCCGGGGTCCTATAGTTCACGGCCGTGGTGAAGCAAAAAATTTGTGTTACTCTTCTACTAACCAAGGTCAAACTAACAAGAACCACGGTCGAACCTGCCCATTAATTTCCTTCCGTGTTAATTCGTTTGCGACTTCACTCGCATTCCAGATTGAGGCTAAAATAGTAATTTAATCCTTCAATATTCTATTCAAAATATTAAATTAGGTCAGTTCAGTCAAATTTTTTAATTGAGGTCAGTTGAGCAAACAACAAACTTTTTTAGGTTATCCATGCCAATTTCCCTCACAAAAACTAGTATTTCGAAAAGGGGTCAAAAAGTCGAAACCCAAAAACTTTTAAGGTCAAAATGCCAATTACCCCGAAAAAATCATCTCTCCCTTCAACTTCTTCAATCTCGGACTCTCACTTGTATGCTCCTTTTCTCCCATTCCAATCTCAAAACTTTAACCATTCGCACTAATGTTCGTGTACTCGAAATCCCCTCTAATTTCGAAAAAATTGTTGATTTAGTGTTTTATTTTTTATTTGTTAGTTAGGATCTTAATTTTCGGCACTATCGGAAGCATCGATTTGAATCAATTGAAACTATTTTGTAAATTTTTGTGTGTTTGATTTGTGATTTCTAACCATTTTTGGGTTTTTTCAAAGTTAAGGTTCAATCTCGATGCTAATCCCAGTTGGTTTCGACACCGAGATTGAAGACAGTGTTGGATCGATATGACAACCATAGAGGAGTGAATAGGATTTAATGACAAATTATAAACTTTTTAATACAGCGGGACCAATTTAAACAAATTAAAGCACTTTTTAGAAACAATTAACTTTAACACAAATTAATCAATAAATTATAAACACATTCAAGCACCCTAATTAAGTCTAATGTAAAGATTAACAATAAACATTAAGAATAAATTTTATCAATTAATTTCATGAAACGAAATATACTAGAAAATTAATTTCACAAATTAAATAAGAGAGAGTTAGAGAAAATAATACTGAAAATTTATAGTGGTTTGGCAAAATAGCTTACTCCACTCCACACGCTCCTCTTGGGTATTCAATTGATGAACCGACTCTTTCCACGGCTTCGAGTCCAACATATATAATGTTCTTTTTCTAGGAGCAAGAACGAACCCGATCATTTCCATGGTTAATGATTAAACTGTTACAAGGCTCTTTTTGGGACTCAAGAACAACCCTTACAATAGATTTTGAATTTGAAAAACGAACTTACAAACTCTCTAAAAAGAATGGATTTACAAATTTAAGCTCACAAAATTGTAAGAAAAATTCTTACAAATAAAAGCCTTCAATCGGTGAAGAGAACAAAATTGAAAGCTCAAGTTGTATCAAAATAAACTATTACAAAAATTGAAACATAAATTGAAGTTTCCAAGAGAGATGAACAATTGAGATTTTGAAGAGAAAAATCGGAGAGATTTGTTGTTTTATTTTCAAAGAAGAAGGATTTTAAATGAAGTGGAAAATTGAGTATGAGAGGATTGAAATCAGATTTAAATTTTGGTCTTGAATGATTAAAGATCAAATGTTGAGAATTGATTGAATAAATTATACATAATATTAAAACTTCACCTTCAAGCATATTTCCTCTTTTTTTTTTCAGATATTTTTTCCTTTTTTCTTTTTAAACTTTTACAACGGTTCTCAATTCTTCTTGATTTCTTTTCTTTTCTTTTTTCAATAACATAAATTGCACCACATTTCTCTTTCTCATTGGTCTGTTGGGATTACTCAGTCCTTGTGACAAATTCTATATTGTGGACACCTCAAAATAACAAAATTGTCAATAAACAAAATTCAGTTTGTTATTATCAAAACATTAATTAATTAAAATTAAGTCATTTGAGATTAAAGGCAAAAAATCCAACAATCTCCTCCTTTTTTATGATGACAAACTACTAACGAAAAATGCATAGAGTTCAACATATTACCATATAGACAATCATACATGAAATTCATTCAATAATTTATTTCTCACAAATCCATTCATTTTTCTTATTACCTCTCCTCGTTTTGGAACAAGTAAGTAAAAAAAAGTAAATAAAGATATTAAAGCTCGTCCTTTTTAAAGCAATTTAACAATTCACTAAATACGGGTTAAAAACATAATTTAGGATATGCTTTTTATAAAACCCCCTATCAAGAATTCCAGATGCCTTAAAAAATTAACAAGAAATTAAGAGGCATCACTTATAAAAAAATTCTAAGATAATTTTACTTCAAAAAACACTTACTCTCCCAAATAGACAAAAAACATGCATAAGATGGATAAAATTCCGACCATACCTCGATAAACTTCTTAACATTAACACATTTACCCTTTTCATCTTTGTTAAGTTTAGTGGAGGTGCTCGTGAGAGTTTTTACAAAATTACCATTGAACTTGAAACTTTTGAGCAACTCCTCCCAACATCCTCATTTCAAACTTACTAGGCATATACTCAGTCCAAACTTACCAGAAAGTTGTTCACATAAGAAGAGAAACATAATAAAAAGTAATATTAGAAAGAAATCAATATCTTTAGGACAAAAGGTTCACATAGAAGTGATATAATTCCCCCTAAAAACATAGGGTATCCTTTTAAAAATAAAAATCAATAGATATCGAGGAGATAAAGTAACACAAGCAAAATTATCTCAACAACTTGCACAAGATCTATATTAAAACAAATCATGGTAGATATGATCAATCTATCTCAAACACATCATCAAAATATTCCACAAAATTTTCATTTAAGAAAAATAGCATAAGAAAAGTTTATTTTCTATCGAGTACAACATAAGATGAGTATAATTATAAAAGAGCAATTTAATCCTCATGATTAAGCACAATAAATCACATACATAAAAGAATAAATTAATAAAATTAGTCTCAAAGGAATCAACTCATCAAAACCAAATAAAATTAAACATCAACAATTAAGACATCATCAATATGCCAAAATATCATCAACATACAGAAATATCAAATATTATAAATAAGCATCAATTGATGACAAACAAACATTAATAAAAATTAATAAGAAAACAACATTATCATCATTTATGTCACTAAAAAAGTATTATCAAACAAACATAGATACCAATTAGAGATGCTCACAGGGGGCCTCCTATTTAATTCCCCATCCCTAGAGACGAAATTCCTCACAAAATTTCATGGGATCGGAGTGGAGAATTCGTGGGGATCAGGTTCCCCACTGGAAATTTTTCCCCGTTTATTTTTTTATTTTTAAAACTATTTCTCAATTAAATAATTTTTTTWAAAAAAACTTCTTATTAATTGCTTAATTTCTCATGATAAAAACTTCATTTACATGATTTTTTTTTAAAAAATCTTCATTTACATGATTTAATCCTTTCACACACATCCCCATCCTCGTTTAGGTAACAGAGAAAATTTGTATATTTGTATTTAGTACATATATAAATATATATTTGTTAAAAATTAAGGTGGGGTGGGGAACAGGGAATTCATTTCCATCCCCGTCCCCATCTAGGTAACAAAAAAAAATGTACCTCATCCCTGCCCCATGGAGAATCTAAACGGGGATTCCCCATCCGGTTTAGGGTAGGTCCCTGCGGCCCTCATACCCATAGAGAAAATGAACATCCCTGATACCAATTGTATCTAGTCATAGATTGGGTAACCTATGCACTAAATATACGGCAAATGACATCATAAAAAGATTAATCCATTTTGAACTACATGCTTATAGAGAGTTCTAGAGTATAAACAAATTTTTTGCTACTCTCCGTGTAAAAATAAATAGATACAAAAAGTTAAAAATAAAAAGTCCTTCCATACAACTCTTACAAATAACATATTCTTTTCAATGTAGGACAAACAATATACTCAAAATTAATTTTCACATGCTTCCTATCTAAAAAAACATCTAAACATTTTAATTAAATTCATCAAAAAAGATCAAGATAAAGGATCATATCAATATTAAAAACTAATATTCCAATGACATGTAAAATATGACAAAATAGATATTCAATAATTCCGTCATGACATTGTTGGGTATTTTGTCCTAAAACTCGTAGTTTTGTAAACAGTGAACATTAATGTGAGGTTATTCAGACAAGTGTTGTTAAATGAAAGTGAATTTGTTTTTTAATAACTCTAAATCTAATAAACTACGAACCCTTGACTATTATAATGAGTATTTGGACTTTATGTGGAGATATAAACTGGATCAAGTTCAAATAAATAGCCTAAACAGTCTATAGTACATGGATCAAGTTAGGTACTTTTTCTTGGAGACACTATTGAATACGGCCCGCTTTATGATTGTTACAAATGTTGTAAGGTGTCATAAATGAAGTGATCCTGATTTGTTCATGTAGAAACATGTGGCGACTGACCCTGAAATAATCACTGTTACATATTAACACCGTTTACGGATAACACTGATTAATTTCGTTTATTGATGACCTAGATAACTTGATCTAAATCCTAAGCCGTTTCTGAACTCCTATTTATTCAGGATTCTCCCTTGATCTGCATAGGTGAGAGTAAGCTCATCAGCGCTGCTCAATATGCGTTCCATTTTAGGGATAAGACTGGCTAGATAGTTGGGGACATAGAATTAGCAAGACGAAATTCACTCCTATTCGATTTAGGGATAGTAAAGAGGTTGCTCCCTTAAGGGCTGGTCCCGGGTCTTGAATAAGGGGCCCCATCCTCTCATTGGCCCGAGAGGAACTAGATTTAGTGATTTGTTCATAAATCAATTGTTCATTAGAGGGATAGTGTTACTTAAGGAGAAAAGATGTAACTGAGAGGTAAAACGGTTTTTTGACCTAGCTGAGGTTACGAACGACATGTGAAAGATCAACTTATCGATGACGGTTATATCGAATGGACACAAATATATCTACAGTGAGGGGAGTGCATCTACAGACTATTTATAGTATACTTTATACACCACATTTCATGATATTCAGGTAGAAATCATTTAACAATTTTTCTGTCATTTGTGGCTTATTTATGTGCATAACTGATGTTTTTTATAGGATCAAGCTATTAGAAAGAATTGAAGCATAAGGGAACAATTGAGAGAAACTAGAGCGGAAAAGAGGAGCTTGTTGAAACCACATTAGCGCCGCAGCGCCATCATTTAGCGCCATGGCGCGCTTACAGGTCAGAATTGGAAGCAAAGTCCCGAAGAAGAAGCACCACAGCACTAGTACACAGCCTCATGGCGCCCTACAGACAAAACTTAGGCCCTTTTCCGTGATGACAGCGTCGCAGCGCTGTATTGTAGCGCCATGGCGCTACGAACTTGCACGTCCGTCACAAATCTGGGACGGCGCCATGGCGCTGTAGCGATGCCCTAACTTAAGAGAAAGATGAGTGTGCCGTTTTAGGGACTTTTGGGGGACTCTTAAATGGGGGTAAAGGATTTTGGAGAGATTGGCTCGAGGTTGGAGACAAGAAGGTTGAGGAGACGATTTTCAAGAGCTCGTAATCGTGGAGATTGAGTCGGRGACGGTCAATCGACACTACGGCTTTAGTTTCTCTCCTTTCCCTTATCTTTTCTAGATTTATTATGAAATTCTTTGTGGGATTTTATTGTATTTTCGTGAACATGAGTAGCTAATCTTCTTGTTCTCGGGATTGACGTAGCCGTTGGATTTATGAGTTGGATTTATTAACATTTGTCTTGATTGATTTGTTTTAATCTATTTATGCTTTTATTTGCTTAATGCTTTTAATCTCTTGATCACGGATTAATTGTTGCTAAATCTGAATCTTATGCTCGGGAGAGGTGGTTTAGGTTGGAACCTGAATGCATGACTAGGATAGTTCTAAGATCGGGAGATTTAGAATTATCTTAGAGGTTGTTAAAAGATTAAGACTTAAGGCCCTGCTTGTTAATGAAACTAGATAGGGATATTGGTTTCTTAATTAGTGGGAGAATTAATTGTGCTCGGGAGAGACTTTTATGATTCTTGATTTCTTGACTTATAGATTAATTGCATATTCAATCTCTGCATGTTTAATTTGTCCGCTTGTAGGTTCAATTGGTGAAATCATTTCCCTAGGACCCGTTCTCCATAAGAGTTTTCTTAGAGTCTTTTTATTCACTTTGTTATTTTATCTTTTGTGTATCAAAAGAAATCCCTAATTGTTTCTCTAGATAAAATTGGACATTAATATCCGTAGTACTCGAGTGACTAGAAACCCAATCCAATGGACGATATCGGTAATTACTTACCACCTTTATTTAAACTTGACCCGTACGCTTGCAGTAAGCAATTTCTGCTACAGTTATAGTGGACAGTCCTGTTAGTTAACGAATGATTAACTAAGTTAAAGAGTTTGACTGATTAGTCTCGAATCGTTGGAGCCCATGATTTGTAGGTCCATCGAGTCTCTATGCTAGCTCATAAAGGATTATTAATGAACTAGGTGAAGCAATAATTTGAAGTGTTCAAATTCTATTTTTTAGGAAATATTGTATTTTATATGAGATATAATATATAATTTAATAATTAATTGAGAATTGATTATATTGGAGAGTATGATTTATTTAAATTAATTTTAAATAAGTTTAAAGCATTAAAAAGAGTTGTAATTTGATTAATGTGATTAACCAAACTTAGGTGTCAAAGACCAATTAATATGATATATTGATTTGGCTTGGTTTTTATTTTAATAGAAAATTGATATTTCAATTTTTTTTTATAAAAAGTTAGTTTTATAAAAGTTTTATTTAAAAAATCCAACTTCAAAGTTGGATTTTCCCACTAACTAGTGGTTTTTGAAGTGTTTCTTCAAGGCAATGACACCTATCGTTTACATGCTAGTGGGGTTTGAAGTGGAAGGCATGCAAGGCTTGTCCTTGCATGCATTTGGTCT
>NW_019104510.1:21849-41322 GCF_001995035.1 Momordica charantia
TAATTGAGAATTGATTATATTGGAGAGTATGATTTATTTAAATTAATTTTAAATAAGTTTAAAGCATTAAAAAGAGTTGTAATTTGATTAATGTGATTAACCAAACTTAGGTGTCAAAGACCAATTAATATGATATATTGATTTGGCTTGGTTTTTATTTTAATAGAAAATTGATATTTCAATTTTTTTTTATAAAAAGTTAGTTTTATAAAAGTTTTATTTAAAAAATCCAACTTCAAAGTTGGATTTTCCCACTAACTAGTGGTTTTTGAAGTGTTTCTTCAAGGCAATGACACCTATCGTTTACATGCTAGTGGGGTTTGAAGTGGAAGGCATGCAAGGCTTGTCCTTGCATGCATTTGGTCTTTATATAGGTGATGAAGATCACTTGGAGAAGGCTAATGCTTTCTTGCAGAATTTTTCCACTCAAATTTGATTGTTTTCTCCTAGCCATTAGTGTTTCCCTTTGCTTTCACTCATAATTCGATCCCACAATCGTGTTCATCAACCTGAGGATAGCACGGATTTGCCGTTAGTGGTCTCATTGAGTTAGGAGAAGAAGTTACAGTGGAGGTCTTCAAAAGTATAGAGTTAATCACTTCCTCTTTACCTTTTTCATCATATTTTCAAGCATGTTTATTTTAGTTAAATTGCTTCATTAAGTGTATTATGATCGTTAGCTTCCGCTGTACATGTCTAAAGTTCCATCAGACATGTAATCTAATAGTCAATAAAATAATCAACTTACAAAAGAATAATACCAAAAATATCCTCAATATACTCAATGATATTTAAACTAATAACCAACAAAATTTAGGAAATTAATTTCAACTTCTCAAAAAAAAAAATAATAATAATAAAGATACCGAATATTTTATTTTCCTTTGTTGGATTCAAATAAGCCATAATAGTTCTCCATTTGAATTAATTTCTCATTTTGAAGTCCAAAGCAACCACTAGCTTCTTCAAATCACACCTACAACAGGAAAGCTCAACCAAAAAAATTTGATACCTATTTCTTGGGTCCTTCAATATTAGAAAAGCTCAAATTAATTCACTTTTAGTATCCATATTCTTTTCAAATAAGAAATTTTGCCACAAAAATAACATACGACGTTAGGTAAGAATTTCTTTTTGACAAGTTGATTTTGCATAATATTTTTCTTAAAGAAATTCTTCCTTGGAACATTTTTCAATTTAAAGCAATTAGGTCTAATATGACCTCTAACTCCACAAAAATGACAAGTATGTACAGATTTGGTATTTTGCGTACAATTTTATTTTTAATGAGCATGAGCATGTTTAGGCACAAAGTTCACTTTTGCATGCATATTTCTATCATTTCCATGCTTATTCACAAATTTAATGTTACGATTCAATTTTGATCTAGCATGAAAATTGTCTAGGTAAAATTTTTTATTTTTCATGCATATTTCTAAATTTTTCATGCTTTGACACAAATTTAAATTCAACAAAATTAAGTTCATTGCGTAAAACATCTTTAGGCATAGAAGGGGTAACATTGACAAAAATAGTCTTATGACTAGGTCAAGAATTTCCATCCACATAGCCTAATCTTCTGTAATCATTAAACGGTTTACCCATGTCTATAATCTTACCTAATCTTTGTGCAGCGATAGTCAATCTCTTAATAGACTCTTTTGCAATTTCAAGCTCTTTATTAGTAAGTAATTCTTTTTCTTTACCACATGCAAAAAATCACTCTTTTCATGACTATCACATTCAAGAAAATTAATTTTGTCAATGAAAGAAATTTTTTCTTTTTCAAAGATGTATTGCTAATTTTCAAAATAACAATTTCATCTTTCAAACTAGCAATTTTATCTTTTACTTCAAATGAAAAATATTCAAATTTTTTATTCCTATTTCTAAAATCATTCAATTTAATATTTAATTCACATAATAGAGATTTGAGATCATCGTTCTCTTTTCAAGAAATGTAATCCTATTATTCAAAACATTTTTCCCATCACAACAATTATCGACCTTCTCATGCAATAACATACAATTAGCTCTATTTTCAAACAAGTCTTTTAATCTATCAAAAATTTATTCTCTAGGCTCAATGCTTCAAACTTCTGTGACAGTTTCACATATTTGGAATTTTTTTTTTTCTAAATCACATTGCATGCTTTAAAAGGCATCATATAATTCATCATATAAAGAGGATTTATGATTTATCTTATCTTCATCACTTTCAACATCGTTCTCATCATTCGAATGAGCCATCAAGCTTCCGATTTCATTATGCTTTTCTTTTTTTGATTCCATGAGATTTTTTCTTTATTTTGAGAATTGTAATTCTCCTTCACATTAAATAAATCATTAGTAGTCGAGGAGAATTTTCAACAATAAACATTTTATCAAGAAAATTCCAAATATCATATCCATAGGTAAAATATGAATCTAAAGTACAACATATTATATTTATAGATATTGAATATTAAAAGAAATCATTTCATCACTTAACTTTAATTTCGACAAATTATTTTCACAAACATACAAAATGTCATAGTCAATAGATTACAAGAATGTTATCATTCTGTCTCCAGATATCATATTTTTTACCATCAAAGAAAGGAGGTTTATCAATACATTTACTTTCAATAAATCTAAAGTTGTCAATAACCCTAACAACTAAGCTTTTCAAACTATATTTTAAAAAATTAACAAGATATTTAGTATCGAGATAAGATTTGAAAAAAAAAAAATTTGTAGAAGAGTGAAACCTTGCTCTGATACCACTTGTTGAATCGTTATAGCAACTCTAAAGGGAGTGAATAGGGTTTAATGAAAAATTATAAACTTTCATATACGGTAGGCCCATGATAAAATGAAAAATGTACCGATATTTTATATATTTATTTTACATTTTATTAATTTATTATGTTTAAATATTCGAATTTAATTATAATTTATCATTTTGTGGCAGATTGAAGATATTCAAGAACAATAATTTAAAAGCGCAATTTTAGAGGATAATGCAGACTCTACCAAATTTGAGAGAGTTCAACGGATAAAATACAGACACGCTTATTATTGCGGGACGCTTTAATTTGAGAATTATGGATTTTTAGGATATTTTGTAAATAAAGAGATATAATCAAAATAGGGAACATAATCCTTAATTGATTAGAAACTCTTTTAATTAATTTGTTTTCTTTTAAATAGGATCTTCCAAATTAGTTAGGAATTCTCAATTAGTTATGAATTCCTTATTAGAGATAATTCCTCCTTAAAAGAGGATAAAATTAATTTTTATAAATAGAGAAGTCTTATTAGGAGATCCATCATTCCAATTTAACGAAAAGCTCTCTTCTCCAAAATTCAAGTTCTCTCTCTGTACCATGAGTAGCTAGGCTTTAATTCTTTCAACTCAAGGGTGATTCAAGTCCAATTGTAAGCTTGGGAGGCTCAAGTTAAGATAGAGATTTCTTCTTTTCAAGTATTCTTTGTTTCTTGTTTTTATGATTTATGAACAATTTATATTAATTAAATTGACGCCTTAATTCATATTAATTGTTCTACTGCTATCCATGAATTTGTGATCTGTAATTGTCATTAATGATTGAAATAAGTAGCAAGGGGTTGGCTTATGTGTGTGTATTTATGGTTTTTCCATGTTTACATAGCTGGCATAATAGACTCTAGGGAAACAAAAAGACAAAATTAATTAACTTGCAGCTATCTCAAATTAATTAATTTTGGTTTAGTCATTCTCATTATCCTTAATGCTATTATTTGATTAATATGGAACGTTATCGTGCCTAGTTGATTAATTAATAAGATTTAATTTTGATGTTTGGTCTAAATTAATTAAATTAGAAGAATTAAAACTTATCACGGCTGTTCTGAGTAAGTAGACTAAGTTCTTGAATTAAGAAATCAATTTTTTGTAAAGCCCATGATCAAGATTACAATTGGATGAAAATCACACATTATTGGAAGTTTGGTAAGATTGACTTTCTTTTTTCCTTTTAGTTTATCTTTTTTAATTTCAAAATTTAATTACAAAACCCCCCATTTTTCAACTTTGAGAAATTAATTTCATTGGTTCCCTTGGGATTCAACCTGGTCTCACTACTTCTACAAGTTAAATTTATTAAAATCAATAATTATTTTGAAGGGCCTTGACAAACCTTACCAAAATTGGCGCTATTATCGGGGAATCATTATTATTTTCTCATTGTTCAATTTAACTGTTTATGACCCGTTCTTCTCAGAATATAACAATTTGATCCTGAAATTGAAAAGACATTGCGCTAGTTAAGAAGGGAGAGAAGGCGACGTTTGGAATTCAACGAAGAGATGGCGGATAGAACACTAAAACAGCTTGCGGCACCAGATTTGAATCAGCAGTCTCTTTGCATAACTTTTCCTAATATTGAAAATGATTTTGAATTAAAATCTGAATTAATACACTTACTTCCTATTTTTCGTGGATGTGCAGGTGAAGATCCTCATAAACACTTGAAGGAATTCCATATTGTATGCTCTGGAATGAAGCTACATGGAGTGACTGAGGAGCAAATCAACCTTAGAGCTTTTCCATTTTCTTTAAAGGATCAAGCAAAAGATTGACTTTATTATCTACCTTCTAGGTCAATTACAATATGGAACGAGATGAAAAGATTGTTCCTAGATAAATTCTTTCTTGCATCACGAGCTGCAAATATTAGGAAGGAAATTTATGGAATCACACAGATCACTGGGGAGACATTGTACAATTACTGAGAACGATTTAAGAGATTATGCGCTAGTTTGCCCCACCATCAAATTCCTGATCAATAGCTCATCCAATATTTTTACGAAGGATTATTACCAATGGATAGAAGTATGGTCGATGCAGCTAGTGGAGCAGCTTTGGTAGACAAGACACCAGAAGCAGCCAAGCAACTAATTTCAAATATGGCTAAAAACTCCCAACAATTTGGATTTAGAACGGGAAAAGTTATTACACAAGTCAATGAGGTAAGTGAACTTAAAAGTCAAATATCTGATATAACTGCTTTAGTTCGTCAAGTACTGTTGGAGAAAAACCACGTGAAATGTACGCACTTCAAGGACATTCTACAAATACATACCCTCAATTTCAACAAGATTCCGTTCAGGAAGCCAATGCTATAGGGAGATTTCCTGGTGCTCCACAAAGAAACTATGATCCATATGCCAATCATTATAATACTAGATGGAGAGACCATCCAAATCTAAGCTATGGAAATTAAAACTTTATTAGACCACATCCACCTTCTATGCAAACTCAAGCTTCAAACTCAAGTATGTCTCTAGAGGAAATTGTTAAAAATCTTGCTAATAGTACTCTTCAATTTCAACAGGAAACCAAGGCTGGTATGCAAAATTTGGGCAACCAAATTACCCAACTGGCTACATTAGTGAGTAGATTGGAAGCTTAAAGTTCTGGAAGATTACCCTCACAAACAGAAGTGAATCCAAAAGTAAATCAAGTGGAGAACGTTAGTGTGGTTATGCTGAGAAATGAAGAGGATATTCCTCTAGTATCAATTCCACTCAAGGAGAATAAGCTGAGCGAAGAAAAGAAAGAAATTTCTCCTAAGTATCATGTGGAATAAAATTTGATCCTCCCTTATCTCTTTCATCTTACACTCTATTACCTCCTTTTCCTAGTAGGTTTAACAAACAAAAAAAGAAAGATAATGAAAATGAGAAAGTAGAGGTATGTAAGAATCTCTCAGCTATCATGAAAAATAACTTACCAGAAAAATGTGAGGATCCAAGCATGGTTTCATTACCATGTGTGATTAATAATAACAAAATTGAACATGTCATGTTAGATTTAAGAGCTTCCATAAATATCATGTTATTTTCTATTTATCAAGAGTTAAAGTTGAAAGACTTACCAAAGACTGGTGTAGTGGTTCAATTAGCTGATCATTCTTACGTTAACCCACTCGGAGTTGTTAAAGATATCTTAGTGCAGGTTAATAAGCTCACATTTCCTGTTGACTTCTATATTTTAGAAATTGACGGTAACCCTTCATCAAAGTTAGCCTTTATTCTGTTGGGACGTCCATTTAAGAAATTTGCTAAAACGAAGATTGATGTGGATGGAGGCACTTTTCAATAGAATTAGATGGAGAGATATTGTAAAATTTAATATTTTCGATACTAATGTTGAACATTCTCTTTATCAAAATAACATGAATGATCGAGATATACATGATATAATTACAAAAGAAAATGTTGATCATAAGACTAAAGGAATTATTAATGATATTAGTGCCGAATGGTTCAAGAACCATTAAATGCTGAAATTTCTACTTCAATTAATACGATGTCACTTTCTATTGTGCAGTTAGACTTTCGATGATTGAAATACCTTTGCACACCGTCAAGCAAACTGACGTTAAATAGTTGCGCTAGGAAGGCAACCCAAATGTTTTCTTTATTTTATTTTATAAACACAGTTTCAGCATCCTAATTAATTATCATGTAAAGATTGACCATAAACAKTAACAACAAATTTTAACAATTAATTCCATGCAACAAATAATACTAGAAAATTAATTGTACAAATTAAATAAAAGAGGGTCAGCTAAAAATCTTACAAAATACTGGTGTAGTGGTTCAATTATCTGATCATTCTTACGTTAACCCACTCGGAGTTGTTAAAGATATCTTAGTGCATGTTAATAAGCTCACGTTTCCTGTTGACTTCTATATTTTAGAAATTGACGGTAACCTTTCATCAAAGTTAGCCTCCATTCTGTTGGGACGTCCATTTAAGAAATTTGCTAAAACGAAGATTGATGTGGATGGAGGCACTTTTTCAATAGAATTAGATGGAGAGATATTGTAAAATTTAATATTTTCGATACTAATGTTGAAAATTCTCTTTATCAAAATAACATGAATGATCGAGATACACATGATATAATTACAAAGGAAAATATTGATCATAAGACTAAATGGATTATTAATGATATTGGTGCGGAATGGTTGACAGAACCATTAAATGCTGAAATTTCTACTTCAATTAATACCATGTCACTTTCTATTGTGCAGTTAAACTTTCGATGATTGAAATATCTTTGCACACCATCAAGCAAACCGACGTTAAATAGTTGCACTAGGAAGRCAACCCAAATGTTTTCTTTATTTTATTTTATAAACACAGTTTCAGCATCCTAATTAATTATGATGTAAAGATTGACCATAAACATTAAGAACAAATTTTAACAATTAATTCCATGTAGCAAATAATACTAGAAAATTAATTGCACAAATTAAATAAGAGAGGGTAAATAACGCTGAAAATTTTAGTAGTTCGGTGAAATTGTCTACTTCACTCCACAAGCTCCTCTTGGATATTCAATTGAAGAACTGGCTTTTCCCAAGGCTTAGAGTCCAACCGGTACAACTTTTTTTTTTTAGAGTAAGAACGAATTCAATCATTTACACAGTTCAGAATCAAACTGTTACAACACACTTGTTTGGGCTCAAGAGCAACCCTTAGAATAGATTTGGAATTTGAAGAACGAGGTTACAAACTCTCTAAAATGAGTAGATTTACAAATTTAAGTTCACAAATTTTGTAAGAAAAATTCTTTCAAATAAAGTCCTCAATTAGCTAAAATAAATAAATTTGAAAGCTTAAGATCTCCAAAATAAACTCTCTCACCAAAATTAAAACATAAATTGAAGCTTTGGGGAGGGATGAACAAGAAAAATTAGAGAGTATTGTTGTTTTATTTTCAAAGAAATGGATGTTTAAATAGGAGGAAGATTGAATTTGAGAGGATTGAAATTAGATCTAAATTTTGGTCATTAAATTAATTGAATTATATATATATATTAAAACTTCTCCCTCCAACGGATACTTCCTCTCTTTTTTTTAACAAGTATCAGCGTCTTTTTGAGATTTTTTTTTAACTTTTACAACAACTCTTTCTTTTCTTTTTTTAATTTTTTTTTCCTTTCTTTACTTTTATTTTTTCAATAACACAAATTTCACCACATATCACTCTCTTATTGGTCCACTGAGATTACTCAGCTGCCACGTAACCTTTTCGGTATTTTTTCTTCCAGCTTTTTTTGTCCATAACTTCTTCGATTGAGCTCCAATTTGAGTGATTCAAGAATTGTTGGAATCGTTATAAAGAGATCTATGTTGTGGACACTTCAAAAATGCTAAAATGGTCAATAGACAAAATTAGATTTATTATCATCAAAACATTAATTAATTAATTAATTTGATATTAAAGGTCAAAAAGCCAAGAGACACAATACTTGTCTATTAATCTCGATTTAGTTATGCATCGGGATTACTTGCAGAGGCTCGTGATCAATTTGAACACTGAGATGATTCGGGCTTTGTCTTTTGCCTTTCATCTCGGTAACAATCCCGGTCGAGATGTTATCGGGATGAGATGCAAAATATCAAGTTACCCTGTTTTGTTTTTATTTATTTATAATTTAATTTATTATTATTATTTTTCTTTTTTGTAAAATGGAACAAGCTCCTCTATAACTTTATACTTGAATTTGTTTGTTGTTTAGGAAATTATGGAAATAAGACATAAAATCAACCTTGCATATTGGTTTCCTGCCTCATTAAGGAACCTCACCAATTTAAGTAAAACAGTGGCAACCCTTTAAGGTGAAGTTAACCCCAACCCAATTAGACACATTTAAATAAACATATTTTGGTTCCACCGAGATATGAATATCATATTTAACGGTTCATTGATCCATCACCTATTGTTGAGAGGGGCTTAAGAGCCTAGACCTAATATCATTAGTTTTGACTAGTTAGGAAATAGGGTGTTCTTTAGCAAGAGGGAGTTTAACCTAGTTACTAGGCTTAGGCACCGAACAAATAAGTTGGATGATGATGTTCCTCGTTGAAGACTTCGAGCACACTATTTTAATGATACAAGTCCATGTTAAGTGCAAGGAATTGGGAAAAAATATTTACCAACCTTAAGTTTGATGATGACAAGGATGCAGTGAAGATTAATATAGTCTATTTTATAGAGTTTTCCACGATGATTAAGGAGAGGGAGCAGTTTATAGATAGCCTTCTAGGAATTGTTGAGGATTGGGAGGCATTCTGCAACTATAATTGGAGTACTATGATCTTCAATATGACTCTATGGAGCCTCTAGAACACCTTAAGAGACAGATTAGCGACATACCAGCAAAAGTCGAAGGGTGACCTTAGATACACGGAGACTTACCGTCTATATTATTTTCTGTTAAGATAGCCCATTAGAGGTTATTATAGTGTTAACTAAACTGAGGTTGTGGATTAAGTTTGTTTTGTGAGGTGTTGCACTTAACTAATGTAAGTTAAACGTACTTACCCTTACCTATATAAGGGTAAGTGTTTTTCTGATATGGCTTAATGAGATTAAACTAACAAGATCAGTTTTATTTTGTTTTCTGAACACTGATCTGGTTCCACGAGTACTACGAACACTAATCCAGTTCGAATCCAGTGTATTCTTTTTGGATTAGTCAAGATAGTTTGATTGTAGCCTGGTTGCTCGGATCAATGTCGAATTTGCTTTTATCCAAGATGCTTAACTGTAAAAGTGCTTCTGAGGTATGGTAAATTCTAAATGCTCTATTTTTTTMATGAAATATGGCTAGATTAATGGATCTGAAATCTAAACTTGAAACAATGAAGAAAGGAAGTTTGAAACTTGAAGAATATATTTTTTGAAGATCAAGAATCTTGTTGATTCTTTAGCARCCGCAGGACGAAAAATCTCTCATGACGATTATATTCTTCATATCTTACAAGGACTAGATACGAAATATGACTTTGTGGTCTCGGTAATCACGGAAAAAGATGATTCTCCATCTTTGCAAAAGGTATATTCATTGTTGCTTGCTCAAGAAAATCGTATTGATAGACACTTTTCTATCAATCCTGATGGTTCATTACCAACAATTAATCTTACTACTCAGAATTTGACGAAACAATCAAATGTTCCAGCTTCTTCTACAGGACAGAATGATTCGAATAAGCGGAGGTATCAAGGATAAAGATCTAATAATCACCGTTTCTGGAATACTAACAATGGAAAGCCTCAATGTCAGATCTGTGAAAGGTTTGGGGATATTGCTGCATAGTGTTGTTTTTGGTTTGAAAGAGAAGTTCATGGTCCCAATTTGAACTCTCAGCATCAGAAATCTTTCTAATTTTCCGTGACTGGTCATGGTTAGTCTTCATCTGAATTTAATGCTCTTACTCTGCAACATGATTTGAATAAAGAAAATCTCTGGTTTCCTGATTGTGGTGCTCTGAGTATCGTGGAGATAATAAATTTCTTGTCGGCAACAGTACAGGTTTGAAAGTTCTTAACATTGGCTCTTCTTCCTTTAAATCTTCCTCTTATCCTAATTCTATCTTTCCATCTTCATAATCTTTTACATGTTCCTAGTATTACCAAAAATTTAATCAGTGTGAGTCAATTTGCCAAGGGTAACAGTGTCTATTTTGAATTTCACCCATTTACTTGTTTTGTGAAGGATCTCAATAGCCAAAGACTTCTCCAAGGCATTCTTAAAGATGGATTGTATAGCTTTAATTTGGAAAAAGTATCTTCTTCAGACTCCAAGTTGGATAGCTCTTCTTTCACAGTTATGTCGTCTACTTCTTTGTCTCATGTTCTAAAATTGAAGCTCATTCTTGTATTGTCATTCCTTCTGTTCCTTCTTCTGCTTTTTCTGTTCTCGTTTTGTGGCACAATAGGCTAGGTCATTCAGCTATTTCTACTGTGAAGCATGTTCTTGATACTTGTAATATTTCGTACTCTAATAATAAAAGTCATGCTTTATATCATGCTTGTGCCATGGGAAAGAGTCATGCTTTGCCATTTGTGGATTCCTTAACTGTGTATTCTGCCCCTCTTCAATTAATTATTGCTGATGTTTGGGTCCTGCTTTCAAATCTTCTAGGAATGGCTTTTGTTATTATGTGAGTTTTTTTATGTGTATTCTCGTTGTACCATTGATATACTTTCTAAAATCTAAAGATGAGGCATTCCAAGCTTTTCTTATTTTTAAAACTCATGTTGAAAAGCTTTTTAGTTGCTCTATTCTTCATTTGCAAACCGATGGAGGGGTGAATTCATTCATTCCTTTTCGTAAATCCAACGGAATTGAACAAAAGTTACTTGTCTTTATACGTTTCAATATAATGGAATTGTAGAAAGAAAGCATCGTCATATTGTCGATATGGGTCTCACTCTTTTGTCTCATGCTTCTTTGTCCTCGGAGTTCTGGGATGATGCATTTTCCACTGCCGTATATCTCATTAATCGTCTTCCTGCTATAGTTCATCTTCATAAGTCACCTTTGGAGAAGTTGTTTGGTCAAACTCCGAATTTTTCCTTTCTTAAGACTTTTGGTTGTTTGTGTTATCATTCATTGAGATCCTATAATAGACATAAAATTGAACCTCGTTCTCCTCCATGTTTGTTCCTTGGATATAGTACTGTACACAAGGGATATAAATGTCTTTATGCTTCTGGTCGATTGTATATCTCACGACATGTTCTTTGTTATGAAACCAAATTTTCTACTTCCACTTTTCTTGTTTCAAATTCTAAAAAAATTTGTCCTCTTCTTTTATCTTAAATCACTTACCAGTTATCACATCAAGCTCATCCTCTGCTTTATCCAAAAATCATGCCTTTAGTACTACACCTACAGATGTGTCTTGCCTTCTCAGCCTTTGATTAATGACCCTGATTCACGCCTTGTCCCATCCACGTCAAATCCTATTCCTTTGTCCTCTCCTTCCTTGAGCCCTCCACCTTTTGTTCCTTCATGTGATCTTGTGCTGCCTGCTCCAACCATTTCTTCTCCACCGTCTGATGGTTCTTCCCACATATCTCCCACTGCCTTTATTCTTGAGTCTTGTTCAACTCTTCCTATACATGCACCTCAAGCTGATATATCTTCAAGAGTTGTTTCTAACCAACATCCAATGATGACTCGTGGTAAGCATGGTCTTTTAAGCCAAAAATTCTTTTGACAGAGTATATTGATGTTGAGCCTCCAAATGTCAAAACTGCCTTGAAGTGTGGTCATTGAATTCAAGCCATGAAAGAGGAGTATAATGCCTTGATAGCAAATCATACATGGTCTTTGGTCACTCCTCCATCTGATAAGAAGATTATAGATTGTAAGTGGGTGTTTAAAATTAAACGTAATTCAGATGGCTCCATTGCTCGTTACAAGGCCTTCGACAGGAAACAGGATCCTCTTTAAGAATCTTAAGATTTTCCATATGCTTTTTAGGTTATTATATTTTAAGAAAACAAAACTCTACAGAATTATGTTTCTGCATCATATAGTTATTTAATTGCTAGCTTATATTACTTTGATGTGATTGTAGGTATGGGAGTATAAGACTGTTTTGATGTTGACTACACATCGCACTCAGGCTGAATGTCGATGACATTCCTCATCTTCTCTAATGGTCATGCACCTATTGTCACTGGTTTCGTGTGCTGACCATTTATACCTTCGTGTCTAGTCATGTAAGTTATATATAATTTGTTGTTTTAAACGTTGTTGTTGTCTTTTTTTATGTCAAATTGAACATTAGGATTCTTGCATATGAACATTAAATTATATTCGGAGGTGACAGAGTCTAGCCATGGACCATCTCATGAATCCACTGCAAGCCCGCGTCTTATCCCTTCCAACACCCGTCGTTAAGACAGGAGCGAATCTTACACTAGTCGCTAATCAAAAAAACGTTCCAACAGATGGTGTACCGACCAAAAATCAGAAGGACTAAGGGAAGAAGAAGGTTGCAACCGAGGGCATAAAAGAGCATACATTGGTCCATTCCTCAACAATGACTGAGGACCGAGAGGATGGTGTACCGACTGAAGACGAAGATCTAGATGATGAGTCGGACTATGGGGATGAACCAGAAGTTAATGTCAAGGAAAGAGATACTTCAAACATTTTTAAGAGTTGATGGCTTAAGCACGTAACTGGTTGTACCCTGGTAGCATAAAATTTTGCTTGTTAAACTTCTGGGTGGAGTTGATGCATATCAAGGTGCTCAATAATTGGAATAACAAATCGCTTGATATGTTACTAGAATTGTTGAAATATGCAATTCCACCCGGTGCATTTATACATGGTTGATTCTATGAATCTAAGAGAAAGCTAGGTGACTTAGGGCAAAGATATGAGTCCGCTCTCGCTCTCGCTTGTTCAAATCTAGCTCTTGCTCTTGCTCGGTTAGACCTTTCTCTTGCTTGCTCATAACAGATCGAAAAGAGCAGGAAGTTAACAGTTGGGCGACGGCGGTGGCGACCAGAACAGAGGGACTGAGAGTGGCGGTCGATAGTTTTAAGAGGAGTGAAGGGAGTAAGAGAGAGGCGTTGGCGTGGACTTGTAGAAAGAAAGAGGAGGTGAGAGGAAGAGAGAGAAGAATATTAAAGAAACAAAATACTATTTTTAGAGAGAGAGAAGAATATTAAAGAAACAAAATACTATTTTTAGAGAGAGAAAATGTGGCACCTTTTTTGAAATTCATCTCTCTATAAATTTCGAAGCTTTTTTTTCTTCGATTCTAAATATAACCAAGTTGGATTTCATAGAATCAAACCACAAACCATATTCTTGTTTGTAATAAGTAAGATTTTTTTTGTTTTACATCTTATCCCATTTTTAATGATAACGTGTTTTTGATATTGATAAGTTTTTCTAGGATTTCAAAATAACCCAATTTTGTTCATGGTTTTGGAAAAAAATCGAGACAAAAGAGAGAAGAATGGTGTCTATTTTGAAGATATTGAGAAATACCCACCTGTAAAATAAATTTTGGACAATGGAGGTAGAAAGAAACGGAAGAGAGAGAAGAAGATGATGAAGAACAGGAAGGAAGAGAATGAGCGATATATATATATAGATTGGCCTGAGAAGAAAGCAAAAAGAGAGCAACTAAAAAAAGCAATAGGGGTCAATGTGTAATTTCACACAAAAATAGCATGAGCAGACGTTTAGAAAACATAAGTATTCGAAACTAAGGCAAAAAACATTTTTGTCTTGGGAAAAGGTTATTCAGTCTAAATTTTCAAAAGATTTCTGATTTTGATCAAAAAAAAATAGGAATAACATTTTACTGATTTTCATTGTTGAATTACAAGTCCTAGAAACAACTTTGTTTCAATTTAATTTTTAATTTTTTAATTTTTGTTTTCAGACAAAGCATCCAAGTATTTTGTGTAAGAAATACCAATTAACTCTAGGATATTGATTGATTTGACTCAAAGAAGTTTTAGTTTGCTCAGATAACACATGCGTTCAAAATTATTTTTTTTAACCTATTTGATTATTTTAATTAATTTAAAAATAACGAAAATTATATATGTGTCCATGATGTCAAAAAATACAATCGTTGGCCTCCTTTCCCCCCTTTCTTTTCATATTTTCCGTTTTCTCTTCCTCATTTCCATTTTTCTTTCTTTCTCCTCTATTTTGTTGAACACCGATTCTTCTCTAGGAAAGTATTTGAGATTCGATTTCGGAAGTAAGTCGATTTCCTAAGCTTGTACTTTTTTTTAGGCCTTTGATTTTCCGATGATATATATATTTGGAAGATGGTCTCTTTTTGTCGATTTCATGTTTTTTGGCGTATAGATGAAAAATCAGATTTTAGGGTTTCTTTGTCATCGATTGCATTTTAGGGTTAGGGGTTTTACTTTCCGGCGATTGTATTGTATGTTTTCTATAAAATGTGAGTTTAAGGTGGTGGGAGGTTGAAGAAGGTGAAGCGTCTTTGTTGAACTCAGGCAACATGGAGTAAAGATTTAAATCTTTGAAGTCGGTTCGGAGATCTGAAAAATTTCTCGTCAATTTCGGGCGAGGTCCAACCAAGGAAGTGAACAGTAGGTACTTCTCGAGTGAAGTCTTTTATGAACTTCACTCGAGTTTTTCCCAACTTGTTTAATTAAATCCTCCTGAAGATCTTCACCCAAAGTGTGTACCGAGAATTTGGTACAGGATGTTTAAAACTCGAGCGAAGATCTTAAAAACTAGGAACTTTGCTCAACTTTTGTACAATCTGTTCAATTTCCTGGGGCACGATCTCGCCCGTAAAATGTACAAAGGAATTGAACCATATTAACAAAACTCGAGCGAAGTTCCATAGGAAAAACCCACATACTTCTATCATAGGAATAAACATAAAATAACTAAGAAATTTAAAGAAAGCAATAAAATAAAGAAACACAATAATTAACGTGGAAAACTCCAAGTCGGAGAAAAAACCACGGCCCACAAAGAAAAATCCACTATGTGAAAAATTATTACAATCACACAGATTTCTCTCTCGATCCAATTACACAAACACTCTCTAAAAACAAACATCGTAGTTCACTAGAGCTGGTATACCAAGCTTAAAGTATTTTAATTAGAATGATTAAAACTCAAGCTCATGAGCCCCTTTGATAGTAGTTGGAACACACCTTCTCCTTGTACCTTTTCGATGTTGGACAACTTCTACTACTTGGTGAACACACTCGATCTCTTCTTGTATCTTTTCGATGTGGGATAAATTTCAATTCTAATACCAAAAATCAACAAATTCCACCTTGACAAGATATTAAAGAATTCATAGCTTCTACTGCACTCATTGTCTTCACCAATAATCATTCTCAATTCAGATAACTATAACCTACTCCACCATAAAAGTAGACCACTTGGAATGTCGCCTTCCAAGATTTTTCTTCCTCGTCACATGTCGATAAATGCAACCTTTGCGGAAGCAGAAACTCTCGGTGTAACTTCCATCTACTTGGCTCACTTGGAAATTCTTCAACCATCAACATAACTTTCACCACACACACCTTGCATAACCGCAAAGCCAATGTCCATGTGTAAACTTGTGGAACCGCTAACATCACACTTTTATCATGGTAAAGCAGACATACCATGATGATGAATTCTCTCTCTTCAAAGGAATTGATCATCGTCTCCTCTGACGAGAGAAACACCATCAGCATCTGAGCTAGAGTTCTTTGACATACCAGCTCTATTAGGACAATCTTTCGTCATGTGCTCAGACTGTCTGCATCCCCAACAACAAGCTTTCTTTTGCATGAAACCTTTCTTCTTCTTCCAATTGCTAGCTACTAGTATTGAATCTTCATGTAAAGTACATCTTTCACTCTTCAACATTCTTCCTTCTAACAAAAGTTTACTAGTAACCTCAGCGAAATTCAAAGTAACCTTCCCGAACATCAAGATCGGCTTTATGTGTTCGAAAGAAGGTAGAAGTGACAAGATGGGCCTTAGTGCTTTATCTTCATCATCTATCTTCACTTCGATTAACTCCAACTCAAAGATGATGCTATTGAGATTACTCAGATGATCTGAAATTTTCGTACCTTCCTCCATTCGCAGTGAAATTGCTCCTTCAAGTACAACCAATTTGAGATGCCCTTTACCTGGTACAATGCTTCGAGCTTCTCCCAAAGTTCTTTGGGAGTCAAAATTCCATGACATTCGCAAGAATATTCTTGTTCATATCACGCTTGCAGTCCTCAAATTCATTTCCTCCCAATCTTCATCACCCATGCTAAACTTCTTAGAACCTCTGTTGGAACCACCGGTGACTCCACTGAACCACTATCACCGCTTAGCTTTTCAGAAGCACCTTCTCTCGATCTTCCCTTCAACATCTTGTGTAACGTAGATTGTATCAACACATCTTTGACTTGCACTTGCCACAAGCCAAAGTTAATCCTTCCGTCAAATTTCTCCATGCTAATCTTCACTTAACTCATAAAGAATGATATATTTGCTTCACACTCCTAACGAATCTACAAATAGTGAACAACCCACACTATTCATAGAACCATAGCTCATTTCAAGAAATATTTTCTGTTGTGGAAGTTCAGACAATGCTGCAACCACAGAGCATACTCAAAAATTCTAGAAACTACAAACCTAAATCTTTGATATCACTTGATGGGGAAAAAGACCTCATATTTCTACCGCATGAATAAGTAGAAAATAACTAAGAAATTTAAATAAATAAAAAAAACGCAAGAATTAAATATGGAAAACTTCAAACCAGAGAAAAAAAATCATGGCCAACAAGGAAAAATCCGCTATGTGAAAATTTCTTACAATTACATAGATTTCTCTCCCCGACCCCAATTACACAAAACACTCTCTTAAAGCAAATACCACTCAGTTAACTAAAGCCAGTATACCAAGTTTAAAGTATTTCAATTGGGATGATTAAAACTCAAGCCCATGAACTTCTTTTATAGGAGTTAGAACACACCTCCTTCTTATACCTTTCCGATGTGGGACAACTTCTACTACTTAGTGAGCACATTTTCTCTTTGTATCTTTCCGACGTGGAACAAATTTCAATTATAATATTTTGCCAAAACCCAACACTTCGCTCAAGTTCTATGATTAAATTCTTGTGCACGATTTCGCCTGAGATCTACCCCAAGGAAATTGATAAAATGATGCTTCGCTCAAATTTGGTTGTATGTCAAATTCCTACTTGGTTATTTGTTATGTGTTTCTCTTTGTCTGATTATTGTTCTTTATTTCTTACCAAGTTTTCTAAGATAGAAATAGTACCTAAAATTCATCCCTCAACTTATGCCTTTGCCAACTTGACATGTCTATCGCACATAGCGAAGACAAACACTGATATTAAGACAAAACTCACCCTCAAACAGCTTGCCATGTTTAGAACAACTATCTTTAACCATCTCCTTGACTTACACCTCATATTTAACAGTTCGTTGATATACAACCTATTGCTTTAGAAGGTTGAGGAGAGTAGACCAAACACCATTAGTTTCAACCTTTTTGGAAATAAGGTATCTTTTGGTCAGAGAGAATTTAATATCATCAGTGACCTAAAATATGCGAGGATTCCAATTAGGAAAGACATATTTCCTCAAATACTTAGGACCATGTATATAGCCGCATGATTCGAGGATGACTTTGACGCGATTAAGGTATCAATTGTATGCTTCGTAGAGCTAGTTTTATTGGGGAGAGAGAAAAGTTGAAGTTTGACATGAGTTTGCTGGGATTAGTGGACGACTGAGAAGTCTGCTACAACTACGACTAGGCTCGTTGTCGTTCAAGAAGACGATAAGTAGTCTACAATATGGCTCGTTGAAGAAGTCGAAGGGAGGGGGGTTGAGGAAATCATATATTTTGTATGGTTTCCCTTGGGCATTCCAGGTACGAACATAAATATTTACTTTTTGACATTGTTGTTTTGAATTATTTATGGTTTATAATGTCAATCACTTATTTGTACAGGTGTGGGTGTACGAGACTATATCATCTTTATCCAGACATGTTGCAAATTAAGTAAATGAGGATGTCGTGCCATGTGTCACAATCGCACTTTAACGGGACTCGGGAAGCGATTGTGCGGCACTTGCTTTCACCCTCTAGCAAGTCAGCCAATGCGGAAACGAATAGCCGGTGGCACAAAGGCTATATGTCGCAACCTCCACCCCCGTTCTCGGGAAAACGGTTTTGGAAAACGGGGTTAGAGAAAAAGGTTTTGGAAAACGTTTGTAAGCATTTTAGAAGTTGTTGTAAGCTTGAATGCAAGAGAATAGATTAGCGGCAAGACAAGAATACAACGCAATGTAGGGAGGAGACTAGGTGTACCCCCCTAAGGTAGATTATAAAGCATTTTGCCTTTGGCAGGCGTGAACATGCAAAGTGGCGAGGAGTCACTCGCCACCAAAAGTACAAGGAAAACTAAATAACAAGCAAAACTAAATACATGGCATGAAAGCATGTAGAAAGAGGTTGTTATGGGCATGCGGCCACGGGCAACAGGCCCTAGACAAGCATGACCATGACATTCTCCCCCACTTAAATGGTTGACGTCCCTGTCAACTGTCGCTGCTCGAACTCTTCAATTGCTGTTGTAGCTGTTTTCAGTTCTTCAGTACGCTCCCAACTTATCTCTTCATCTGGGAGCCCTTTCCACTTGACTAGGAATTCCTGGACGTCCCTTCGTGGTCTTCCTACTTGGCGTGTTCTTTCGGCGAGGATTGACTCAACTTCTTTGTCAACCTTGTTTGTCAACGTGACTGCTGGACGGGTTACCTTGTTTCGTGTAAGGTTGACAGTGTCGGGATGGTAAGACTTCAAGTTGCTCACGTGGATTACTGGATGGACTTTCATCCAGGAGGGTAGTTGAACTCTGTAAGATGTCTTGCCCACCTTCTGAAGGACGTTGACGGGTCCTTCATATTTTCGCACAAGGTGTTGGTCTTTGTTACCTCGGAACCGAAGTTGTTCAGGTCTCAGCTTCACAAGGACTTGATCTCCTGCCTGGAATTCTAATGGTCTTCGCTTTTTGTCTGCCCACTTTTTCTTGTGTTTAGACGCCTTCTCTAGGTATGCTCGGGCGACTTCGGTGGATTGACG